>SCLG01000010.1:739828-758118 GCA_004367875.1 Oikopleura albicans | reverse complement strand
TTAATTTGATTTGATTTTATTTAATTTAATTTTTAGTTAGCTTAAGGACGCGCCATACCCAAAATTCTGAACAATTGGGACTTTTAATTTAATTTCTAGTTTTTTTGATTTAGTTTTTAATTTAGAAATTTTTTGTTTGAGTCTTTTTAACCTATCCAAAAGTTTTAAAGCATTTCGCTTTCTTTTTTGAATTTTTTTTTCAAAAAGCTTGCTTCAGGAAATCCCATAAATAAAAAGCGTGGGACAACGTAGTTCCTATGAGTCAGGCTTTCAATCTTTTTTTCTCGAATGTTATATTACATTCCGAATTTCTTTTTTTCGTTCTACGTTTTTTTTGTGTCTTTTTGTTATAATGGGATGGGGCGACGGGGCGCTGCGTACTTAACTGCTCAATTCGTTATCGGTTGAATTAGAGACCGCTGTGATTATTAGAGCTACGTCACTTGGTGCAAATGTTCATCATTATAAGCCTGGCTTTTGCCAGCGGTAACTTTTTTCGTTTTTTTCCTTATGCATCTTTTTTTGCTGCCGAGAGAGCATTACGCCTCATTCATGAATAATCACGCAACGAAAGCCGCTCTCTAGCACCAAATTAACGTCTTTTAAAAGGGTTGCGAGAATGCCTCTTCGATCATTGATCTGATCCTCACTATTAACTCCCTGTAATAGTTTCTGCAAGAGGATCAAACAAAAAAAAAACTACCTAAAAACATTTTTTAACCCGTAGACGCTACATATTTCTTTTATTATTGGGAGAAGTCAGATCCAGAAAGAAAATGTTGCCTTTTTTCGGAGTGTTGGCCGCCTCCTCGGTTTTTAACCATACAGAGACTGTGACGGGCACGCACAAATTGTGCCAAAGCAGAAATAATGGAATCTCAAATCATACACACTCCGTTACCGACGAAGTAACCATTGAGTAAGTCAGATGTTTTTTTTTTCTAAATGAATCAAATTTAAACGACATTTGTTGAATAAATACCTAATAAAATAGCGAACAAAATTAACCATTAGGGTATAAACTTGGAATGATATTATTTTCCAGGGTTAGGAAATATGTCTGACTAACAATTGAATATACGCCTCAAACTTTCTGTTTGAAAAAGCTAAAATATTAGCAATTATTCCGCAAGTATAAGTAATGTATTGATTTTGTTGACAAAAAATCTCCACTAGTTAATTTAAGGACGGGTAGGTAGCATTGTTTACAAACTTCACTTCCCGAAAACGATCGTGTTGTCAAAATCCGTTTTTCAATGAATAAAGAAACACTTGAAGAGTGTGCGAAACGGAAAACTAATTTTTACTAAACATATATGATAAACCGTAAACATAACGGCGCAGGGGGTGTATTGAAATTGGTCACCTTGATTTTTTTCAATTTGCTGAACTTTCTCTCAATTATGCCCTTTTATATTTCCTAAATTTCTAAATAAACGTGTTCAGACCAAATGAATCATGTATATACCGTCTGGTTGGCCATCCAAATGAGGTCAGGCACCTCCTTACCGCCCAGATGGACCTAAACTGCGAAGATGGAGAAATGTGGATGTACACACGGGACAGTGAGTACGGGCCGTTTTGTAAAGGCCGAGGTCATCGGCGTCGGCGCGGAGCCGGATCTGGTTACTCTATGGACATTGGCGGGCTCAATGGCCAGAGTTTCCAGTCGGACGAGGTCGACATGGTCTTCAAGAATGGCCAGGGATTTCGATTTAGTTTCGCGTTTCAATTTCAATTTGAATTTTTACCCGGATTGCCGGGCGAGTCGACCATGTGCTCGTATAAGCCAATCCAATCGTCCAATGCGTTGTTTGCGGCCAGTGCTGATAGCAATGAAGCCGCCATTTCACTCTGGTCGCAGTTAACCGCCTCACTTTACAATTTTAACTGCCACTATGCGGATTACACCAGTGAGTGTAAGGGCTTTTCTCCGGTGCGCGTTTCGTGCAATACACTTGATTGGAGTGGCTCCTGCGAAAAAATGACTGTTCAAATCAAAGCCATCATCAACGCACAGTTTGGGTTGTGAAACTGTAAATAACATCAGTTGCGCTGTTGAATTTCACAGAAATTCGGAAAAATAGAAAACCGCAGGGTTAAACTTTCGAGTCCCACAGTCACTTTGAAACTAAGCTGAGATAAAATGTAATAATTTACGTAAAACTCCCATTTTTAGCTCTTAGGGGTTAAAATTAGTACTTCAGGATTTTAGTGTATTACATGTCAAAGCCCAAAAAATGTCGTTTTTTTTCTAGGAAAATAACATTTCCCGTTTTTTTGCGTTACATTAAATCTCTGATGTACATATGGGTGGTATGCTCGATTTGTTTAGAACTCAACATAATTTTTTATTACACCGCTTTGAATAAATATAGTTCTCTTCAGATTATCCTTAAAGGCTTCGTAAATGAGTTCAAGTGCAAAAATAATAAGTTAGTCCACAAATTCTAGAAATTTGGAGCAATTCAAAATCTCATATTTTTCGATAAACTGGGAAATCACTCCCACGATCTCTCTAGAATAAGGCATCTTTCGGGTTTTGACATATAATATACCGGGTATCCAACCTCAACTACTACGTTTTTGTCGCTATTTAGGCTTACAAAAAACGTATCAGTTGAGGGTGGACGACCCGTATAAAATAAGTTTTCTTGAAATCTAGGTTTTTATTGGCACCGTGAAATAGATCATAAATCCCCCATATATACAGTTTATCATTTTTGTGATATTATTAGCGTAAAATCCATTATAATACCATTTGTCAAAAATTTTAAAAGTAAGCGCTTTGAAACGCTTCAAAATTTATTTTTAATTTCAGTTTAACAACCCTTTGTACAGTGCAGCCAGTGTACATCGACGGGCATCTGTGCCACCTGGTATAGTCTTTTTGACCAGTTGGTGGCGTCCATTGACGGCGATGCTAGTGGTGGATATGCTCCAACGCCAAAGCCATGTGATGAGGATCAATGTGCCAATGGGTACAATGACTGTGACAAAAATGCCGACTGTCAAAATGAGTGCAGTGGGTATTCGTGTTCATGCAAAACCGGTTACAGCTAGGGTGACAATACAAAAATTGACAAACAAAAAAAAGTAGTCAGGAGCATTCATGTTGAAATATTTACCACATTCTCAAATAAGAAGACAATAAATGAACTGTAGAGAGGATAGCTTAACAGTTTTAAGATGTATGATCTAACCTACGCGTTTTAATTGAATTTTAATTCAAAGTGGTCCCACCTCCTTCACGGGTTTTTTAACCAACAAATAAATGTTTTTTTTTATATTGAGAACGTAGTACATATTATATGTACTACGTTCTCAATGTAACATATTTCAAAATGAGAGAACCATATGTTTAGTGATTGGTTTCTTGACCGATTCTTAATCACTAGCGTTATAAAATTTCAGACAAAATTGATGTACAAAAAATGACTCTTCTAATACTTTTTTACATTTATTAACTTTAAGACTGACTACTTCAGCGCTTTATCAGATTACTTTTTTGATACGCCCCTTGCGCCGTTATCGGGTACAAACAAAAAGTTTGCTCGATTACGTAATTTTTACCCGATGACGGCGCAGGGCTTAGTGGTAACTGGAAAACTTCAGGCAAAGTTTTTTCAAAGCTTCCGTCCAATAACGACGCAGGGGTTCAGTATAAAAATAATTTGTCCCTTTTTTTCTGTTTTAGGCCTAGACCGAACATTGAACCTTTAATCGGAAGAAAAATTTATCGACAAATTCAAAGCATTGTAGTTTACCGTGGGTCATAGTCTATTACTAATAGATATGGCGCCCAAAATTATGTTGCGCTTTAATTTTTCACGTTGTTAACGTGTTAGCACCCGAAATATAGTGGAGATGGCAAAACATGCACAAAGGATTGTGATGCCGACCAGTGTGCCGGATACGGCGACGTCTGCCCAGCCAACTCGTCATGCAAAAATCTCTGTGAAGGTTATGAGTGCAATTGTGATGCTGGCTATCACAAAGAAGGCGATGACTGTGTGCCCGACTGTGATGCCAACCAGTGCAAAGGAAAATACTCTAACCCTTGTGGACCCAACTCTTCATGTACAAATCTTTGCAAGGGATACGAGTGTAATTGTAACGCTGGCTACCACATGGAAAATGGCGCCTGCGTTAAAGATTGCGATGCCGATCAATGTGCCAATCAGTTAGGGTTCATCAAGTTGATATTCATCTAACAACTCAAGGAGTGATAAATGCATTGCCCTAAAGTGTTCTCCCACTTAACCCGTTATCTTAACAATTGTTTTGCTGAATAGTGTTAAGATTATTGAATTTTGTTAAGATAATTGGCTGGAGCATTTGGTAAGATAATTGCAAATCATGATAAGTTTTGGTCCAAAAAGTGATAACCCACTTTTGTTAAGATAACTGGCTAGGGGGTTTAGTTCGTTAAATTAGAACTAGGGGCATAACGACACCGTTTTTTTTTTTGAAAAAGGGCGAAAACATACAAAGATTTAACCGAAAAGACTTTCATTTTCGGTGAACAAAATTTATTTTTGGTCACTTTTTAGAAAAATTTTGAAAAAAAAAGTCAAAAATAAATTTTGTTTACCAAAGCCTCTTTTCAGGTTTTGCTCTTTTCATTTTTCGTCCTTTTCTGTACTTGCCAAATAAGATTAATTTACATACGACTATGCCTCAAATTTTGAACCCTTCTCGAAGTACGCTAACCCCTGTCCGGCGAACTCGGCCTGTATAAACGAATGTGATGGGTTCCGGTGTGAGTGTGATGATGGCTACCACAAGGAGGGTGATAAATGTAAGCCCGATTGCGATGTTGACCAGTGTGCCGACAACAACCTAAATGACTGTCCGCCCCGCTCGACCTGCATCGAAGAGTGCTCGGGCTTCAAATGCAAATGTAAACCCGGTTTTTACATGAATAATGATGGCGATGAGTGTTGCGACCGGGATCAGTGTGATATGAACAATACGTGCCCGAAATACTCCACTTGTGAGAATTTGTGCATTGGCTTCAAATGCAATTGTGATGAAGGCTCGGGATTAGAACATTTTAATACAATTTCCTGATCAATAAGACATTTTCAAAAATTACACCAACTGTCTGGTGATAACCTCCAGTAATTTTGTTTACTCTCAGGAGGAAGGCGTTTTTGGGAATCCGTAGGGGGACAATGTGTGCATATAAACACGCACTAAAAAAATCACAATAATTCGCAATAATTCAAAAAAACTGGTAAAGCCCAGTTGTAGAGCTCGTCAAACTACGTCGATCTGACTATTCAGAAATTGATTTGGGCCAGCAGGGCCCCCTAGAGAGCTGTTTGAAATATCCAACCTGCGCAAAAAAATACCGTCAATGTAATTTTTTCGAAAAGTTGAGGGTGGTCAGCAATACCCGTGTTGCCCTACGGGGCCTCCATGGAGCTCCATATGCCTTAAATCGCCGAAAAAACAAGTTGCGTGTCTATATACACGCACTTCCCACTGAGAGTTAACTTTAGTACAGTGCGCCGACTGAAACTGGATAAAATGTCGTGAACCTATTGTTAACTTCCATAAATGTTGTTAACTTGCGGGCATTTTGTCAACTTTAGGCGTGTTAACATACGTACACAGGCAGTGTACATTGAAAGGATGGATTTTCCGGGCCTTAAAATTATCGAAATGAAAAAAATATCTTCAAGTTTTTGTCAATCTCTGTTTTAAACCCAATAAAAGGATATCACAAGGAAAAGGGACGATGTGTGCCCGACTGTGATGAAGACCAGTGTGCATCTGGCTCGGACCCATGCCCGTCAGATTCAACATGCGTGAATAAATGCGACGGCCATGAATGCGTTTGTAATGCCGGTTACTCGATGAAAAACGGCGAATGCTGCGATGAAAATCAATGCAAAAAGTCGGGTGCCTGCCCAGCCTACTCCACTTGTGTAAATACATGCAAGGGCCACAATTGCGTCTGTGACGCCGGGTACTCGATGAAGGTACGCTATTAAAATGTTTGTTACTGTTACCAACTGGTTTTTTTGGTTTTCTTCGATGACGAATATTGTGAACGGTTGACAGTTTACCGTTTCAGGTTAACCGAGTAGATCCGACAAGTGGTTCAAAAACGGTCGCATTTTTTCATAATGAAATTAAACCCCATAAGTCCCCATTTTCCTATTTTTTAATATTTTCGAAGGTCTAAAACCTAAAAATTGTAATATATCCTCTTTCCGAATACGTCTTCCAATTTTTGTCCCTATTATGCTTTTTTGCCAAAATGGTCCCTGCCCCATTCAATTAAAAACTAACTTCGCCAAATTAAAAAACTTAAAAAGTTAGTAAAAAATGTGTAAAAATAAAATTCTCAGAATGTCTGTAGTGAGCTGTAGAATTTTTTGAAGGTCCAAAAAAATGACCTTCAAAAAATTCTAGAGCTCGCCACAGAGATTTTGGGAGTTTTATTTTTCCACATTTTTGTTCACTAACTTTTGAAGTTCTATAATTTTTCAAAATTTTATATCGTTAAATTGTGTCCAAAATTATAGACATGAATAATGGCTACAGGGGGTGACGCCCCGGGGTGTGCGTATTAAGGTTTGGTTAACGATTTTTGAAAAACGACCCTTATTAAGCACACTGGCCCTTATTAAGCACACCCAGCATTATGCGAGTTTAGTGTTGTAACCTGACCTAATTATGATTTTTGCGTCTTATAAATAATTTTATCAATCTTAAAAATTTACATTTGTATTAAATACAATTTAAACTTATTATGTCCACCGAAAGCTAGGAAAAAATGCCGATGGTAAACAATGTTAAAATCACGACCCTTATTTGAAACAATAATATTTTTTGTCTTAAAAAGCGATCCTTTAATATTTAGCACTACCGACCCTTATTTAGTACAAACGACCCTTATTTAGCAGGCCCTTATTCAGCACCCCCTCTGTATATAAATTCAGTTTAAAACTTCAATCTTTAGGATGGAAAATGTGAACCAATTTGTGATGCGAATCAATGTAAAAAGGGCGACGCGTGTCCGGCATATTCTACCTGTACGAACAAATGTGATGGGTTTAAATGTGATTGCTTCGATGGGTACACGATGACCAATGGCGTTTGCGTTAAAGATTGCGACGAAAATCAATGTACCGCTTCGTCTGGAACATACGGTAGTCCATTTGGCGTATGTGGTTTCCCAAATATGATCTGTAAAAATTTGTGTGAAGGATTCTCATGTTCATGCGCCGAAGATTACATGGCCGACGAGATTAATGGTGGCTGTAAGCCCATTGACCCGTGCAAGGGAGTTAAATGCGGTGCATATAAAACGTGCCGCAATGGTGAGTGCATCTGTAAAGCCGGCTACTTTCCTGATCCGTATACGGGCACATGCAAAGAAAAAGTCAACGAGTGCATCACGGGCGACCATAACTGTCACAAGTATGCAACCTGTTCGGACACGCTCGAATCCTTCACTTGTGAATGTAACGCAAACTACAAGGTAAATTTTTCTTAAACCTTATAGAATTGACCCCATAAAGGTCGAAATACACAGGGTGCGCCGTTAACCGGCAGCGCCTACGCTATTTTCCGTTAACCGGCAGTTTTTTGGTCAAAAATTTTCCAGCAAAAACGCCCACGCATGTACCCAAATAACAATTTTGCTGGCGTTTAAATCAATGAGCAACTTGCGAAAGATTATTATTATGTAAAACAGGATTATTTTACAGAAAAAATATTAGTGAATGTAAAAGGTCCAAAAAAAAAAATCCTTATTTTCCGTTAATTGCAAGATCGCAATTGTTCCGTGATTCCGCGTACGCATGTCTGCGTTAACCGAACAATTTGCCGTTAACCGAGAGTTTTTCAAAAAAATTTTTGGTGCCGGTTAACGGCGCACCCTGTGTATTGACATACATTATTTTAACAGACTAACGATGATTTTTCGAAAAAAACATAATGAAGTGCAAAACTCATGGGGAATTGAATAACAGTCGTTTAGACTTGGTTTAGTTTAAACAGCGTGTAAATTTTTGCTTCTCTGTGTGCCTAATACAAGGGTTAAAAAACGGACAGTTTAACGTGCCTCTTTTTTTTTCAATAAAGGTGTAAAAATCTGAGACTTTTCAGCGTTTATTTTGGCCTTTAATTGCAACTGTTAAAAAAAAGAAGCCAAAAATAAGTTTTATTTACCGAAAATGAAACTCTTTTCGGTTTTCGCCATTTTCAGTTTTCGGTCTTTTCGGTTTTCGCCAAAATCATAAATCATTCTGGCAAAAAAACTTTAACGATTACTAAACTTATTTTTCAACACACAGGATACGTCGGCCAACCAAGACGGTACCGAATGCACTCATCCGTACTACACCGAAACAGGACTGTGTAATCTGCGCGAGTACTCGTCATTCACCGATGATAAATTCACGGCGATCGCGTACACAACGGCGTACAACTATCACGATGCCGTCGAGGCCTGGAAAGCCGTGACCGCCGAACTCACCAAATTGGGCGAAATTTCAATCGGAGCTCGGGAAGCTAGCTGTGCAACTGAAGCCGGCATTATTGGAGTAAGTCATGAAAATTTTATTCCAAATTTTATTTTGTAATAATTTTGAGTTCATACGTTACAAGGGGTCTCACATTAAGGGACAGTTTGCTTTTTTGACTAAAGGGACCGACTTTTTAACACGAAATTTTTGTAACACGTTTACTATAACACGTAATTTTATTAACACGGAAAATTTTATACTAAAAAAGCTCAATATATTTTACGTGTAAAAAATGAAAAAAAATACTAATTTTTATTAAATATTTATTAAATTTGATTTTTGAAAAAATATTGTGATTTTTGACAAAAACATTTTTTAAATCGGAAAATAAAAATCCGTTTTTAAAAATTTCGCGGTAAAAAAACTCATGAGGATTTATTTTTTAACACGTATTTTTTAACACAGAAAGCTTTTTACAAGATTTATTTTTAACACGTAATTTTTTAACACGATTGATTTTTTAACATAGATATTAAAAAAAAAAGCTAGAAAAATTCCGTGTTAAAAAAGTTTCTCCCACGAGCCCCTTGTATGCTTTTTTATAAATTATACAGATTGACATAGTGCCCTAAAGTAACCACCACTTATGTAACCAAGCTTGCGTTATATTACCGCTTTTCTAGTGATTATGAAAGTTAGATAACCTGTCAGGTGGTGAATATGAAAACTTAACAATTAGAATTTCACCGAACTATTATTAAAGAAGGTATTTAGTGTGTGCTGATCGACTACACAAAAGACGATAATGCTTGTGAGTGGGCCCATACTTTGGAGACGGTTGTAAATGCCGTTTCCGAAATGTGTAATGCCGATTGGGAGATGAAGTTTAACCTCTACCTGACCGCCCTTCGAAAAGCAACTTGTGAAGAGCCCAACGATTGCGACTCCGGTGATCATAATTGTGACGTCAACGCAACCTGCACTCCTAAACCCGCCGTCTACGGTCGCCCAACCAGTGGTTTCACCTGCAAGTGTAAGGACGGCTATTACGGCAATGGAAAATCATGCCTGCCCTATGTTGACGAATGTACCGAGGGTGGCCACAAATGCCATGCCTATGCCGCCTGTGAGGATTTGAAATTGGGCTATAAATGCATTTGTAATATGGGATACGTCGGAAACGGGTACAAGTGTTCGGTGCCAATTGACGAATGCGCCGAAGAAATCCACGACTGTGATTATCATGCCATTTGTACCGATTTGGATAATGGCTATAATTGCAAATGTGATCCCAGACAGGTACTTTTTTTAATTTAACACATGTTATCAAGAATGTAGAATTATTTAAGCATTTCCCTAAGAGAAAAAATAAGCCATGGCCACCCATTTTTTTCGAAAAAAGTGTTTCGGCCATTCAACCTAAAATCAAATTTATTACGTGACAGAGTGAACTTTAGCCAAAATTGGATTTGCCCACTACAATCCACTTTTCAATTTTACGTCGAATGGCCAAAACACTTTTTTCGAAAAAAATAGAGGCTTTTTTTTTTGCTCTAAAGTCTTATGCTCCCAATAGTGACAAATGACACTATTGTTCTTCATTTGGCGTATTCATTCGGCCGATTTTCATGAAACTCAACCGGTAGCTAAAAATCGATAAGATTGCCCCAATATTTAAGTTTCATAAACTTATTGGAATAATTAGACCTTGCCTGTCTTTTTATTCAAAAGCAATAGTGCCGTATGGCACAATTTATACGATACACTGTACTGTTTTTTTTGAAAAACCGTTCACCCATTTGATATACGTTATTCAGGGTTATTACGGAAACGGAAAATCATGCCACGGTCCAGCCGATGAGTGTTACGACGGCACCCATACCTGTCATGCCAGTGCATCCTGTGAAAACACAGAAGCCGGTTTCAAATGCCACTGTCCAGATGGGTGGTTTGGCGACGGTAAAAAATGTTGGCCACCACTAACCTGTCCATGGACCACCGACGATTACGGCAGCTACCAGGGCGATTTTGACAATGGACTTTGCTCGCTCAAATACACAAAAGTATGCACCAAAGACCTTTATGCGCAGCTAGTTGCGGCTGGAATCAAATTTTGCCAGGGCAGTTATGCGCAGTCCCAATTCAACATCTTCATCAATGAGATGTTTGCGATGGGAAAACTGTACGAAAAGGTTTGAAACAAAAATTTTGATTATTTGCACTGTATTTTGTGATATACAATCCCTGCTGCAAAAGAGTTACAATTTTTGGCTCAAAATTGTTTGCTTTTAGATTATGGCGTCATTTCGTGGCCCTTTTCGGCCTTTCTGTACCCTTAAAGGTCTTTTTTGGTGCTTTCTTTATTAAACCGTTCGTTCAAACGAGGCATAGTTTTTAACATTTTGCTGAATAAGTTTTAACTTAATTTTCAACGGAATGCTTTTGGATGATCACGTTTATTTGTAACGCATTTATGTGTAACGTTTTTAAAGTAGGGACTGTATATATCTGCTGTTTGTGAATTTCACGCTTTAAAAATTATGGCAATCTTTTAGAAATATGGCGTCGCCCAGTCGCATTTGACCGGCAACGATTACAGCCGATATGGTGCGGAATGTTCATCTGATGCTGGTGCAGTTCCATGCGAGTTAATCAATTTCCATAACATCAATAGTGCGCAAGACTTGTTTGATCGTGTCCGGGCGCTTTTCGACCACGTCTTTGGCCAGTGCAGCCCGGCCTACAAAGCCAAATGGGAGGCGTGGTTGGCGCGGTACCATAATGCGGTCATTTGCCCCATCAATGAGTGCAAGCAAGGCACCGCCCAGTGTCATGAGATGGCCAAGTGCGTGGACGTCGCCATTGGTTACGACTGCATTTGTAAGGAACACTATGAAGGTGATGGCGTTAACGCCTGTACACCCATTGACTACTGTGCCAACAAGGCGACATGCCCGGCTTACGCCATTTGTACCAACCTTTACCCTGGCCATCGTTGCGACTGCATGGATGGGTATAAAAAGCAAGGTAAAAAGTGCGTGCCACTCGATCCATGCACAGTCAATAATGGAGGTTGCTCGGCGTACGCCATCTGCCGGTCAAAATTAGAGGGCTACACTTACAATCACTTTTGCACATGTAAGGCAGGATATTACGGCGATGGATTCACGTGTGACCCAGTTGATCCTTGTGCCGAGAACAACTGCGATGATAACGCCCGTTGCGTACCCTACCAAAATGTGGTGACTGAAGCCGACTATAACTGCAAGTGTAACGCAGGCTACGCGGGTAACGGTTTCATCTGTGAGGAAATTACGGATCCGTGCGCGGGCAAAGTGTGCGGGGACAACGCTAGCACAAAGATTATCAAAAACTACGGAACCGAAACATGCATCTGCCAATGCAACAATGGTTACACTGGCGATGGCGTGACCTGCAAACCGACCGACCCTTGCACTGGTAATGATTGCCACAAACACGCTACTTGCGCCTCCGACATAGTATACGGTTACAAGTGCACATGTAAAGATGGATATAGCGGTAATGGCAAGGTCTGCGTTTATGATGACCCCTGTGATAAATGTCATAGCCATGCCACATGTAACCAATACACAAAAGTATGTAAGTGTAAATCGGGTTACATTGGTGACGGCTTCCAATGCCGCGCCGAGTCAAGCTGCTCACGTCCGTGCCCACAAGGCACTAGATGTGATGATGGAGACTGTCTCTGCTCCCAGCACGGTTTTGCTTATGATTTTAGACGAGGGATCGAAATTGCCGATATATGATCTGATTTGCATGTCTTTTTTAAAATCTCAGGGGGAAGGAGTGAATTGATAACCCGTAGAGGGAAATGTGTGCATATATGCACACACTTAAGAAAATCACAATTATTCGCAATAATTCAAAAAAAAAACTGGAAAAGCCAAGTTGTAGAGCTCGTCAAAGTACGTCGATCTGACTATTCAGAAATTGATTTGGGCCACCATGGCCCACTAGCTAGGCCTAGAGAGCTGTTTGAAATTTTAAACCTACGCAAAAATAACGTCAATGTAATTTTCTCAAAAAATTGAGGGGGTCAGCAATACTCGTTTTGACGTACGGGGCCTCCATAAGCCTTAAATCGACTAAAAAACGAGTCGTGTGCATACAGTGTGGAAGACCTATAGCGATAAGGGAATCCAGAATTAATGTAATAGTTGTGCTGTATCTCTCTAAAAAACGACAAAATCTCTGTCTCATGCATTCACTTCCCCTGGGAGTTAAATAATACGTATTTATATTGTATTAAAAAGACTTGAATTTGGCACACTCGCATTTCGCATCACAAAATTTCACAAATTTAACCATTTGTGGTTTTTCGCAGAAAACGTATCTCTCACAATTTTCTCAAAAATTCTTTTTCCGAGCATGTTGCTGCAATGGACGGTTTTTCACGGAAGTTTTGCGAAAAACGCTTTCTACGAAGTCCTATAGTACCCTTAAAATTCTAATACGTGTGACTCACACGGTGTGAGTCTGTTTGAAACAATTTTCTTTTATCGTGTTTTGATTTTAAAAATGTTTTTTCGATCCCCATTTTAGTGCCTATGAATGTCATGACATCAACGAATGCAAAACGGGGCGACATAATTGTAACGCCAATGCTACATGCAAGAATATGCAGGGTGGTTTCAGATGTACGTGCAATTCTGGGTACACTGGTGATGGTGTTACATGTGTGGCCAAGAATCAAGGCGGTGGATATGATAGCGGCGGAAATCCATACTCCAGTCAAAATAATGACGTAGCTATGCCAACGAAAAATCCTAACCCCTCGGGTATTGACATCACCATCTATAGCGAGCTGCAAGACGGCGAATGTGCACTAATGGGCTTCGACTGGGAAAATCTGGCAAAAATGCTCGCCAAAATGGAGTGGTCCGAGTACAAAGACACGAATAAACGCTACGTATCGGAAATTTTCAAACAATTTTCCTCCTTGGGCAAGAGCGCGCTGGCTCGCAGCGGGCCAATGTGTGATCCCCGCATGGCGGGTGTCGTACCTTGTAAATTCTTATACTTCCCGCACAAAGAGCACCGCTGCCAGCTGGTGAAACGCATGGCGAAGATCTTTGCCGATGTGGTCAAACACTGCAATAGTGCGTGGAAAACACAGTATGGAAAAATGATGAACTATTTACTCCAACAGAATCGCAGTGGGAAACAAGGCGCAGCGTGTGAAAAGGTTATCTGGCTTTAAGATAGTGAAACTAATTTCGACCGTTGTCTACATTTTAACTGCCTTGAAAATGCTTATTTGCAGTCTTCGTAATAAATGATATAATCAAAATTTACCCTATGTCGTTGTTTTCTCTAACAAAATTCTGACCTTCATTAAGTTTATTATCAAGTTTACCGTTGTGTATGAAGTACACTATGTACGTACCGTACATTATACTATCGTACATTATACTATGTATGTACCGTAAAATTAAGATTTTTTTGTCAAAACGGTCTTTTAATTATTTTCGGCCAATAGGGCCCCTTAAAAAAAAAAATTTTGGCCAAGTTAGAGAAATCAAAAGTTAAAAGAATCTGAAAAAAAAATACCTCAAAATTCTCAATTTTTCTAGCTCTAGAATTGTTTAAAGATCAGTTTTTTAGATGCTCAAAAAATTATAGAGCACGCCCATTAGCCAAAAGGCTTTAGCTACATTAGGCTTTATTAATAAGAGATATTTTATCGAAAATCGTAAACCGTTTCTAAGTACCCTTGTAAAGAAAAAATTTGTTGTAATCGGCATTCATCCTCTCGGATGCACACGGAAGTATAATGTTGGTACTATTTTTTTTGCTTTCGGTAACACGCATGAGCGGTTACAAGCTGCGCCGCAATACGCGGAAAACAAATCAATCAAAATCACTACACCCTCTGTATTTATTTTTACAGTAAGTTGCTAGCTAGCAGGACGGTTTTAATTCTCTAAGCGATCTTCCGTCCATCGCGTAGGCGTTTCTTTCCAACTAACCATATGCATTAGTCCAAGTAAGAACTCGCTTCGTTTATGATCACTATTGTTCAGTGCTAGGATGATTTCCCGCGTCACTCGCAATGGCTAAAATAATAACCGTTTTAATAAACGCAATGTTCAATCGATAACCTGCTCAATTATCGGGTCAATAAATCAGTTAACCGATGGGCTCCGCTAATCGCGCGCGTATACTATGGAAACCGTTTGTCCCAAAATGGGACACTTTTCATTTCTGGCGTCCACGTTAAGCTTTAGCTAAATTTTTTTTGGATTTTATCATTTTGAAACCCTCAGCATTTATATAATAATCTAAAAAATATACTAAATGAGATAGAATATCTCGTACTAACCAATTAATAGACAGCATTACCTCATTCTCTTTTGCAATTTAATTGACAAATGAAAAAAAACAAATATTTTTTTCTGATTTGTTATACTCAAATGGCAGTTCTATTTTGTAAAAAAAACAAAAAAAGATAAATAATACCCTGGAATAGCGTAAAATTTGTGTTTCTTGAACGCTGCGTGAAACCTTAGATCCAATTTGATGCGCTCTGCCGGAAATATAAAATAATAGCTTTGCAGATCTAGGTAAATAACATATTTCAAAATGTCAGTCGAATTTTGACAAATTATCATAATAATTTTAATTTTTAACTGCAAAATTGTAGTAATAGAGAAACATACTACATAATAGATTTAGAACAACGTACACAGTCTATACTATAGACCCCAAATTTAAAAAATTGACCCTAGGGGTTAAAAACTTAAAGATTGACTGAATAAAAATAGTATCGTGATTATTTTGTCGGTAGGTTTATTTTAAATACCATATTATCATATAATTGTTGCTCAGACGTATTCGCGAAAAAAAAATATGTCCTTATATATATGTATCTATACACCGTATGACCATGCGGTTACTTTTAAAAAAGGCAGCATAAAAAACTGTATAATGTGTTTAATTTTTAGAAAATTATCTCTTAGGAAACAGAAATGACAGCGTTTTCAAAAAAAATTTTGTCCCGATTCGGGACAAAATCGCTTAACGGTCTCCATCGATTAACTGAATTCATTTGTACCCGATGTAATACATGTAAATTAAATTGTTGTTTCCGTTGATCTTTCGGGGTCAAAAAATACAAAGTATATATGAGGAGCTTTTAGTGAATTGACGCGAAAAATCGATGAGAAATATGTGACTCAACAATAATTATAAGACAGATAAAATTATAGACAGTTAGTGCGTCATTTGGTTCATTGGGCCCAACAATTCAACTTGTATTATTTGAAAATAATATATATCTGTGCCGGCACGACGGTATTTTGGGGATAAAGTTTTTTGGAGAACCAGTTTTGTTTTGGCAAAACAGCTCAATTGGAAACTTTTAGAAATTTTCTCCGAGAAAACGTTTTTTTTGTTTTGTTTTGCTTTTTCTTCAAAAAAAAAATATTTTTCGAAAGACCGCGGAAAGTACCATCGGTGCTTACCGTTGTCGTGTATCTGTTTCGCATGATAAGAGCTAGTAGATAATGCAAGTCACTTATTTTATCGTTGTCGAGATTCATTTTAACGTCAAATTCGCAAATTGGCACAACTTCCAAGAAACTTTTCTCCAGCGATCTTCCATTATGCCACCGCGTCGCGTATTTTAGGCACGCAATCGAGTAAGTAATCAGGACTTAAAAGGGCATCAACATTCAATTTTACCATCAAATATTAAAAAACTTGTATAAATGTAATTAACCTAATGTATGTTATCTAATATATGTAACTATTATGTAACACTAATGATGTTTTAATTGTTGGAGCCCATATGAAAGCGTAAGATGCAATAAGCATGAAAGAGAGTATCGAATATAAGAAGACTGGTTTTAAGGAACACATGGTCGTTTTCCATAATGTTGCATTTCTGCTATGAGAGTCGTAATACCAGTAAGCTTCCGGTAATTTGCAATTGAAAGATTCCACATTTTCACCTAAATTTAAATCTCTATTCACTATGACTCATAGACTATGACTCATAGTCTATGAGTCATAGTCTATGAGGACTACACCAGTTGTACCTTTATCATGGAAAAACTTGGGGCCAAATTTAACCAAGAATAAGGAAAATAGACAATAAAGTCCAAAATACACTGCCTGTATACTGAAGTTAACGCCCCTAAAGTTAACAAAATTTATACAAGTTAACACTCAGCTGGCGTCAATTTTTCAACTTTTAGTTGACACATTGTGTACTATAGTGAACACATTTCACAGAAGTTAACGAAAATCATGGAGGTTAACACCTTTTTACACCTCATCGTTTTGTTAACTTCCGTAAACAGGTGGTGTAGAAGTACAATTTCTTCTAAAATGAACAAATTTTCCAAAAGATCATGCCACGACAAACAAAAAAGCAAGATCAAGCTACATCTGGTGTATAATGATGGCGCAAAGCAACTTTGACTGTGAATCATAAAAAATCTAGAAAAGGTCAATAAACCACAAAATGGTGTCAGCAATTTTTTAGACCGTATTGAACGCATTAACAATAAGGTTTGTTTTATTTGCGCGAACTACCATCATGATTCATTAATATAACCAAACTACGTTTGAAATAACTCTGGGATTAGAGAACCTGTTCTTTGTGTGGTTTTCATTATGTTCAACCCTTGGGCTTATTTTACAATCTTTTTTTTCTAATCATTTTTGACTATCAAATTTTAACTCTTTTTTACAGACCATCTGATATCTAGCAAAAAGATTTTCATCCGACTGTTCAACAATATAAATGAAATGAGAAACTCACCTCTTAAAATTTTTGCGTAGTCACCAAGAAAGAAAACGCCCAGCAGTACTGGGCATGTAATTCCCACAATAACCGTCAAAAAGCGGCATAACAAAAGGTTGCCGTACAATGACCTTCCGTCAACTCGATTTCGCATTAGTTGGTACAGTTCGATAAAATGATTTCCGTGGCGTTCTTTGGCCCAGCGTTCCGTTACAAGATCACGTAACCGCTCTGGATCTTTAATGAAGGACTAATGATGTTATAAATATGTAAAGAGGGTAGACCATCTAAAATTGGCCAGAAATCCATTTCTAGGACTTCAACCGGAAAAGGGACTCTTCAAGAGCATAAACCCTCTTAATATGTATTGCTATCTTGAGATACTGGAATAAATGACATGTGTTATGTCTCTGTCCATGTTTTGTTTTTAATGACTGGTTTTAAAGTAATAATAGACATAAGCACTGTTTTTTGCTCAGTACCGGCTTTTTTCAATTATTCATATTCGCCAGTTTATCTCTCTGTACCGGGCGCGTTTCACTTGGGCCGAAGGCTTCACTTCGGTCATAGCCTATGACTCATAGGGTGATCCGTCAACGATTGCGGTGGCCTTCGGCTCAAGTGAACCCTTTGGCCCAAGTGAAGCATTATCAAATAAAACATAACAAAGTGGTCCACGTGAAGCTTGAGACCCAATTGTAGCCCCATTGCAAACCTGAAACCCCATAATGAAACCCCATAACCTGAAACCCCATAACCTGAAACCCCTTAATTTAAGTAGGTGAAGCTTTTAGCTCCAGTGAAGCTCTCGGCTCAAGAAAAGCTTTCACCCCAAATGAAGCTTTCGACCCAAGTGAAACCAACTTGTCAGTTGTTTCTCACATATATATATATATATATATAAAGGCTACAGTCATATGTTTTCGGACGTCTAAAGCCACCCTGATTTCATAAGTATGCGTAGTTTCAATTTGAGGGAATGTACAAATTACTACTATGGCATATGTAGTACA
>SCLG01000010.1:661732-676535 GCA_004367875.1 Oikopleura albicans | reverse complement strand
AAGTACAAACGATTCTTTTGAGCGAAAAAAAATACGTCGAAAGCAGTCCAGACACTCTTAACAACTGTCTTACACCGAAAATCATTACCATTTTTTGTTCAAAATATGTTCTTTATTGCCGTACTATCATTTGAAGGTTCATTTTATATGTATGTACCAGCAAGCGGAGCCGAGTCAGAAAGTTTTAGCGATAGAGCAAGCCGAGCCGATCCGGGCCGAGGAATTTTTACGCTAAAGCAAACCGCGTAAGGCTGAGTTTGTCCGCGCTCGCTGCATAGTGAGCGAGCACAGACGCTCAGACAAAACTCAACCCAACACGGCGAGGCGCGGGGATTTTCCCGGGCCGAGCCGAGTGGGTTGAGATGTAGGTTTAAGCGAGAGATCTCACGTGAACTGCTCACCCGAAGCGAATCAAATTCTAGCCACTAGGCCAGAACGAATTTGCCTCTCTTACGGGTAAGAGTTTAGTTTCATCTTTTCTGTACAAACACTTAAGAATACATTCGTAGGCTTAGCGTCTTTGGACAGAAACTCTCGTTGATTCATCCCCCAAGCGGGATTTGCAGGAACGCATCCTTACGTGGTGACTGATTGGAAACAAACCAACGCCTTTTAGAGACACTTAAGAGATCGTCGGCCAAATTTGAAGATCAAGAGTAGAGGAGTAAGTACAGAGAAAATCCCGCCCACGCTAAGCCCTTGCAAAACAACCAGTGGCGGGGAGCACAAAAAGACTCGACAACCGGTAAAAACCGGAAAACCGAGGGCTGAAAAGTTGATTAGACTTGGGCGATTAGGTACCGCGCCAAACACGCGAGCAAAAAGGCGGACGCTAAGTAGACGTCCGAGTTTGCGTACCAAACGGGCAGATGAGCCCAAACTTAGGCTAAAAGATAGCCTAGCGGTTATAGGGCCACCTCAAGGTCGGAGCAGCAGTAAAGCTGGCACCGACTCAAGTAGAAGAAAGGCCAAATTGGAGTCCGCGCAAGCAAAACTCTCGGCGCATTTGCGTCAAACGCAGCGGGCGATGCGCCCACAAACGCATCAAAAGTGCTAAACGCGCGGAAAAACGGGCCCACCGACTCATAACGAAGAAGAGCGAAGGAAACTCGCTGCTATGAATCGGCAAGGGCCGGAAAAAGCCAACCGCTGAAAGTCGACATGCGACAGGCTCGTGAAATCTTGGTTAGAAACCGACGCTCGAGTACGGTCAAACTGGTTCTTTCATGGATCGGCGTGAAGTAGCGGAGCTCATCCGACATGAAAACGGTCGGATAGTCGGCGTCGAAGCAATTGAGTCAGAGGTACCGGTAGGTGCACAAAAAGCGCTCAACTTCAGGACCGGTAATGTGGCGCAAATCCAGTGTATACACGCCGTTTTGTTGAAAATGGCCAAACACCGGTCGAAAACAAAAACCGGAGCCAGTTGGAGGGCTCAGGCCAAGAAAAATGGCGTCCACGTGGCTTGAATCCCGATCCAAAGGCAAACCGGCGATAGGCGGAATAGCTGTGGTGCTGTAACAGCTACGATCCAAATCGTCTAAACAAAAAGGCGGTTAGTAATGAAAGCAAAAGAAGCGCGGAGCAAAAGAAAAGCGTCGACAGTTCAACCAAAAGCGACACGTGACCCTTTGGCGCCAAAACCAAAGCGACTTTGAAAAAGTCGCCAAGGGGGCGCCTATTGGGTCGCGAATCGGATTACAGCGCAAGCTGTTAATAACCCGACCCGGGCGTAGCGCTAAACGCCAAACGCCGACGGCTCGGGTAAAGTCGACGAACACGAGTACACAACAACTGGTACTTACTTCGCGTTTCGACACCGCCACCGTTGAAAAGAAGGCACAAGGTCGACACTTGTTTCGGAACTTTGACGCCGTCACAAGCAGCCTTCTCGCCGCCATTACCCAAACTGAGTTGGAGTAGTTCGACCGGTTCGGTATACGAGCACAGACGATGGTTCGAGTCAAAAACCAGATTCAACTCGCGATAGATGGCCTCCAAAGCAACGATCAGGCCAACTTCACCGCGCTTGTTATGGCCTTCAAATATGCATGGCTGGTCGTGGACGGCTGGTCCATGATCACGTAATCCGCGGGTGAAATCATTGGACGACGGCCACGTGCATCAAGAAGCGCGGCAGCATGCAAATCCGCGCCAACCAGTTCAGGCAACCAATTGGCCACATGATCGCCATCGCCTGGAACCATCACCGATGGAACTGCTGCGGACGGTCGGGTTCTGCTAACAATCTCCATCGACCCCATGCTGTTCGAAAGCTGCGTCGAGAGGTCCGATTCAAAACCTAAAGCGAAAATGTTAGGTAGGCGGCAACGCTATGGAACATGCAATCTGAGCCCGGACCTTATAAAAAAAGGGCATGGGCGGCGATTTTTTTTTCGCCTTGGCGATTGGCTCGCCAATCGGTAACCCGAGCCCGGACCTTATAAGCGACCGGGTGGCGACTTTTCACCAAAACTCGCCACGTGCCAGTATAATAACCGGGGTCATGTTACAAGGGCCAAAAGGAACTTGGAGTTAGGGTAACAGTTCTTACTCGCACGACAACGGCCCAAGTTCACATCCGACACAGCAGCATCAGTGGGGCCAGACCAAAGCGACGGCTCCGAATAAGAGCGCGCGCGAGGAACCACATCATCGGAGGCGGGCGTATCCACGTCCATTGAGCGGAGATCCGACACAATGCGTCGGCGGCGATACGCGAAACAAGTGCGAGCGGCATGACGAAAGGAGCCATCGGATCGGGCGTCACGAGGAAACATAAGCGGCAAAACCATCTCGGAGCGCGCCGCATCTTCAAACATCTGGCGAAACTTTTCCGACGTCGCCGATGGCACCGGTCGGTTCGACAAGCGGCAAACCTCTTCGATCTTGGTTTTCAACCGCAACATGTCGTAGAACGGTTCAAGCACTAGCGTTTCGTCATCGACACCGGCAGCCTCGACGTCAGTGAACAAGTAACGCCGTGTGGGGTCGGTCTGGAGACCCAAACTGGCAATTTTTAAACCAGCCGGTCCATTGGCGCGTTGCATGTCGCGGCACTGGTACAAAGTGGGCGTACGAAGGTCGTCAAAGTCAGCAATCGGCGCCGATAACGACCAATTGTTCAGACGAAAACCGCCAGAAACCGACGCGCGCGGTGGCAAACCGGTAGTAACCGGTAGCGAGCCGGCGGACCCAACCGTGTCATCATCATCGTCACAACCAACTACTGCATGCGGCGCGGGCAACGGCACGCCAAAATAGACGGCCGCAATGCCTGGATCAGCTAAGGCCGTCCGCGCAGCGCGTTCTTCAGCAGGACCGGTAACGGCAGCCAACCGCTCGCGGGCGACTTCGCGAGCTTGAGCACGGCGACGGTAGCGCGCGTTGTCGTTTTCGGGCAGCATCGTTAACGGTCGCAAGGCCGGCCAAGGGCGGTCGACGAGGGCGTCATTCATGGCGCGCACGTTGCCGGTATACCGGAAATGAGCCGTGGAAACGGCAGCCAGCTCGGCAGGCACCATACCGCACACGATGTCACGTGCGTGTTCGGAGGTTAGGCAAGGAGATACCGGTAGCGGCAATTCGCACCAACCGGCAGTTCGACAACAGCGACGACCACCAAGAGTACCGACACAGCGACACGACGCGCACACGCAAAACGCGGAACCGGTACGGCACACCTGTGTACCGGTTACTTGCATAACGGCGCTTAAGTCGCATAACGGCGCTCAAGTCGCACTCGATATCGGGCAACGGCGGCAGAGCTTCCGGATCGGGCACAAACGACGAGTCGGACAACAACGACAGCGCGCCGGTCAAAGCATGTTCGTGATGCACTGGTGTGCCGTCGCGGCTGCAAAGTTGAACAAGCCACTTGTCGTGCTCGAAACCAACGCGCAATCGACCGGAGCTAGAATGAACAGGGTCAGTTAAAGGCAATCGGGCGCACAAACGATCAAAACTGGTAGTATAGAAATGGAATGGGCCGGTTAACTCGACGCTTCTTACGCATCAACAAAGAGCGTCAGTCTAAAACCGGCATACGCCAGAGCTAGACTACTAAGGGCCACACCGGGTTAAACCGGTTAACTCTTACCTGCACGAGAGCCGATTGGAGATGCGTTCAACGCCTTCCAGTACCGCCACGCGCGTTTCAACGCTGTCATCGAAGCATCGCGCGCTAGCCAAGCGCCGGTACGTGTGCGACTGGTTCCAACGCATTCCGTCGATTCGATCGCTCGAAAGCGCTGGTACAACCGGCCGCGTCACGCTCTTCATATCTCCGGTCGAGTAGTGACCAGTTAGGGAGCCAAGGGTTGCCATCGTAGGTGGCAGGGGTACCATCACGCCGTCAGTTAGGTCGTCATCAGCGCAACCGGTTACGAAGTTTGGGTTGACGGTCAAGACCACATCACCGGTCCCGTCCAACGCGAAACCTTCGATAGATGTTTCGGCATCGCGAGTGCGTACACCGAAGTGCTCACAATAGTTGCGCTCATTCTGCTGAATCAGCACGTTGTGGGCCACAGCAGGTAAACCGGTTACGTCGGCGCAGTCTTTGAAACAATCGATGTAGCGTGTTTCGGCGAAATCGTCAGGATACGACTCACAAGATCGGAGACGCGGCATAACCTCTACCGGAAAGCAGTTGGGCCAACCGACCACCTTGCGCACACTTTCGCACGCACCAGCGCGCGTACCAGCGCGAGCACCAACAACGCGACGCCGGTCGCTCACATTGAACACCGGCACGGTGCCACAGTCCAATAGCCACGCCTGACCAGTACGAGCTCGAAGGCGGCGCTTGAATTCGACAATTGGCATACGATCGGTCAAGCCATAGTCACCGCGCGATGATTCGCCCTCAAGCGACAAGAGGAACGATCGGGCACCAGGCACCACCAAACACTCGTCGCCGCACGCGAACGAACGCTCATTGACCTCTCGTAGAGCGCAACATTGGCGAAACAATCGGTTCGAAACACCACCAACCGCACCGTTTTTCGTCGAGAAGATGCTGAAAACAAAACATTGGGAACGCACAACACAGGGGCCTAACTCAAGGATAGGCGTTTATAAGGGCTAAATTTGGGCCCTTTTCAAAAGTCGCCCAAAAACAAAACATTTCGCCCCTATAACCGCCATATTTTTTTAACCCCCGCGGGACCCACCTACGTCCTTTTCAGGACGTGGCATGACAGCAACGCTCGCGCGAAGCAAACGGGGGCGCCATGCGCAAGTACTTACGTATGATGAAGTCCAGCGCCAATGGTCCAGCTGGTCACATCGTATAGCGTCATGGCCCGCATCGCCAAAGCACACTCGAAACGAGGGTCGTCAGCAGGGCCGCAGTGTTCGAATGGGCTCGGCTGCCGGCACACGTAGATATGTCGACGGGCATACAAACACCAACACTTCGAAACCGAGCACGTCCCATTCACCGACAGGATGAACACCATCGGTTCCAAACAAAGTCTCAGCAGGCGAGCCTCGGTAAACGGCCGAGCACAACCGCTCCTCCAATAGGCGGGCGTCAGGAGGGCCGCCAAATCCATCCGGTCGGATAAACGCCGGATCGGTACCGGTAAAACCGGAAGTCCAATCGATGATTGGGTCATAGCCAAAGTCATCAGGGCGAGGTAGCACGGACGCGGCTACAGGGCCATCGCGCCGCCAAGATCCGGCGCGAGCAAATTCGGGACGCCAGCCGAACCAGTCGGTCATTTGGGACATCGAGAACCGGTTTTGGCGCAAAAGCTACCGGTTTTGAAGATCGACAACGGAGCCGGAGGGAAACGCAAGCGAAAGCGACGAATCCGGCATGAGCCAGCGCTGAGTTGGATAGCGCAATTGTGTGCCGCGCACGCGGCGAGGGTGTCCCTAGTGCCATGGCGGCAGGTTGCCGCACGGCACCGTTTCTTCCATAGGTATTGACATCACAAAAGTTTTCTCTGAAAATATCGAAAACGGCGTTATTCGATCGGAACAAACGCGGGCACAGTAACCGCCTATTTTGGTCCGCCCTGAAGGGCGAGTAGTGGGCGCAAAAACCCGCGAACTGGAATAGGCGGCGAAATCAAAGCTTCTTTGGGCAACAACAACACACGCGGCAACGATTCAAACGAAAAACAGGTGTTTTTCGAGTCGTGCCCGGAGATCGCATTACAAACCAAAACAACGAGCCAATCAGCGCGCGCGGAGTAGCACGGCTCTCCAACGCTCGATGCTGATTGGCCAACACCAACAAACCGCAAAACAAGCACGACCATCAACGCTTAAGCGCCACCAGAACGCAGTGGAGACACCAAGTAGAGTGGCGCAAATCAACAAACACATCTTTTCAGTTACTTTCAGTTCATTTCAGTTCTTGTGGCCAGTTTTCCAATTCTTTTCGTTCAGTTGGTCGCGTGAGATATCTCACTAAGGTAGCGACCGGAAACCGGCTTTCTTAAACAAAAACAAAAAGAAAACCGGTTCCGGTCTCTTTTTAGGCGGGGAGACGTAAGGCTGAGTTTGTCCGCGCTCACTGCATAGTGAGCGAGCACAGACGCTCAGAGTAAACTCAACCCAACACGTCGCGGCGCGTGGATTTTCCCGGGCCGAGCCGAGTGGGTTGAGATGTAGGTTTAAAGAGATCTCACGTGAACTGCTCACCCGAAGCGAAGCAAATTCTAGCCACTATGCCAGAACAAATTTGCCTCTCTTACGGGTAAGAGTTTAGTTTTATCGTTTCTGTACAAACACTTAAGAATACATTCGTAGGCTTAGCGTCTTTGGACAGAAACTCTCGTTGATTCATCCCCCAAGCGGGGTTTGCAGAAACGCATCCTTACGCCGTGTCCAAAAAACATTCGACGCTTAAAATCTGAGCCGAGCGGAGCAAAAAAAGTTATATGCATACATATAACTTATAGTACATCGGCCATTTAACTCCCTCTAACCGATGCGCGCACCTTGTTTATTGAAAATGAATCTGAAGATAGTAACGAATTTTTTAATAAAATCGCCGATATAGGCGCGAACCAATGGAATTTTGCACCAGTGGACCAAAGTATGATCAAATATTACTCTTTATAGTTGAAATGACTGTAATCCAATTTGTTTATTTAATTTGTAATTTTTAATTACAGTCCATACTCCCATTAAAGACGCTTTTATTAGGGTCATTTTTTCGCAAAAGAGTATTTCAAAACCGTCCAAAATTGAGCACTTTTGAGGAGTGCTCTAATGGGGGTAGGGGCTGTAATTAATTGAATTTCGTTGGAAAATTCATATTTTGTTATCATTTGTGCAAACAAAGTGTCTGCTTTGCTGTAATAGCAAACTAAAGACGAAATAAACAGATTTTTGTCCAAAATTTCGTTAAAATGGATATGCTTCTAATCCAGATTTCTCTAAAACTACAAAAAACAACAATAGTTGAAAAGACATTCAAAATAAGTAGTTTCATTTTTTTTGGTAGATTTTCACCTCTCCCGTCAAAAAATTTTGTTCGTTTAGCTGTAACAGCGGACAAAAATAAAAAAGTTTGATTTTTTATCAAAATTGGTAAATTTTATGTCAATTTTTCTACTAAACTAAAATATAAAATATACTCGAACATTTGTTAGATTTACGAAGATTTGCTGGACCAATTCTGTATTGTTTTCCGTTTTTTAAAATCTCGATCCGTCTGGGTGCTATTAACGATGAAAGTCGATTGGTAGTTAACTACCTAGATTGGTTAGAGGGAGTTAAGGCAGTTTCATGATATGATTTTTGTTAATAACTAATTAATCGCATGTTTGATTGGACGAGATCTAGATTAACTTCTAAACTGACACGGAAGTGATTTTTGTGAGATCAGAGTTATTTATGTATCAATAATTATGCTGCAATTAGTCTGATACTACAATAATTAATGCATCATCATTTATCGTAAACTGTGTAATTCGTTTCATAATTGATTAATCGTTCTTGTTTTTCGTGTATTATTTTGGCGCCATGTTCACCTCGGGATATGCGTTTATAAATCTTAAATATCGTACTTTTAAGTTATTATTTTGAAGTATTTTTTGATGCTATAGAACTATGGAGAAATTGAAAACGACTCAACAAAATGTACGGTAGAGAACTTTTTCAACGGTATGTTTCTTGTACACAGGGTGCGCAGTTATCTTGCGAGCAGTTATCTTGCAAAAATTGCCGCTCGTACGCTTATCTTGCGATTTTTCAGAATTTTGTTTTTCTGAATTTATAACAATTATGTGCTATGCACTGAGCAGTTATCTTGCGAAAAAACGCTTTTCAAGGACGAAGTTCGCAAGATAACTGCGCACCCCGTGTATCACTTTACCTTGATGCTTATTTATTTTAATAAATGGCACTTATGTTTTTTTAAGAATAAACACTACCCAGTTTCTATAATCCCCGGTTTCTGGAAGACCAAGTTCATGATTTTTGATTTTCGACCGGATAAGTTCGTATGTGTTAATTATAATTTATATTTGTGGTTTTGTTGATATAAATTACACAGGGTAACCCATTAACCGGCACCAAAATTTTCTTGAAAACCTGCCGGTTAAATTGCGACTTGACAATTGACGAAAGATGAGGATTTCAAGCCTTTTTGGACCTTCTAGATTGTAAAGTATTCCTGCCTTAAATAATAATAATAAACATGAATAATAAAAATTAATAAACCTTAATAATAATGATTTGCAAATTACTCATTGATTTGAACTCCTAAAAAACGTTATTTGGGTACATGCGTAGACGTTTTTGCTGGAAAATTTTCGAGTACAAAACTGCCGGTTAATGGGTTACCCTGTGTACATTAAATTTGGTATTCTATATGATGCACGTCTAGTCATACCAGATAAATCTTAGGTTCATCTATCGTAGTGTTCATCATAAAAGTCCGACTGATAGTCCTGTTTTACTGATTTTGGTGTGAAAATTTTACTAAATTCTAATATTAATATAATATACAGTTACAGACGCAAGCGCCGTAGGCGCGGAGCGTGTGTAACTGAATTGACAAGCGCGCCTATTGGCACATGCTTGTTTAGAGGCGCCTCCTATTGGCTAGCGTCCTTTAGCCGCGCAAACAACTCCCCGCGCAGCTTGTGATTTTGATTCTATGCTCAAATCGTTTTAATACAATGTTTGATGTTATCCTAACCGATCTGATGGACGGTAACTAAAATACTAACCGCCAAGGCCCACCCTTAAAACATTTGCCCTACTATATATCATAAACATAAATGGAATACATTTTTCTAAAAAGCTCAAGTCCTGTCTAATTATAATGCGTGAATCGGTCTAATCAAAAGGGTCAGACCTCTCTGGGTGTTCTCCATCGCGGTCAATTATCTAATCGACTTGGAAAATATACAAATTGTAATACATCGTTACGTTTTTTTCGGCCACGTATCATTTTTTTGTCTTGAAATAGCACCATTTATGAGAGAGAAAAAAATTAAAGATACATTCGACATTATCACCAATTTCTTGAGGTAAACGATTTTTCAAACTGGTTAAAAAAAACTCTTGGTGGTTAAAAATGTTTAGTTTTCATAATTTTTTTTTTATTCGACTCACTTCTATCTTTATCCGGCGTTTTAGAATCAGACGCGTCAGTTTAAAACATGATTTTTTAATCACGAAAAATACAGTCTATGATAAAATCATCATAAACGGCACTTGTCTGATCTAAAATAGTACGTCGACCGTCAAATAAAAATAAAAAATAGGAAGAAATACTGACATAAACCTGACATATTATGGTTAGACAGTACTTTACGCACGGTGCGCAGTAGCTGACTGCGACTGATGGTAGACTTATTTGTCTCGCAAATATTTTTGAACAAAAAAAACTGTTTTGGTAAAATTTTGGAGATCGAATACACCGCCTGGCTACGGAACTTAACGCCCCTAAACTTAACAAAATGCCTCGAACTTAACAAAATGCCTGGAACTCAACAGTCATCTCGCGTCAACTTTTCCGCCTACGCACTGTGACCTAAACTTCACAAAATGCCTCTAACTTAACAAAATGCTCGGAACTTAACACCTTCTTTCCCAAAATGTTTTGTTAAGTTCCGTAGCCATGTGGTGTACACCACCTGTCTAGGGAAGTTCAAAAAAACGATGGGGTGAGAAAGGTCTAACCTACCATGAATTTTTGTTAACTCCCAAGGGGAAGTGTGTGTATATATACACACGACTTGTTTTTCGTCGATTTAAGACATATGGCGGTCCCGTAGGGCAAAACGGGTATTGGTGACCCCCCTCAACTTTTCGAGAAAATTCGATTGACGGTGTTTTTTGCGTAGGTTGGAGATTTCAAACAGCTCTCTAGGGGGCCTTGGTGGCCCAAATCAATTTCTGAATTGTCAGATCCGCGTAGTTGGACGAGCTCTACAACTTGGCTTTACCAGTTTTTTTGAATTATTGCGAATTATTGTGATTTTTTCAAGTGTGTGTATATATACTCCTTCCCCCTGAGAGTTAACTTAAGTAGAAAATATGTGAACTAGAAGCTGCAAAAAGTGGACGCCAGCCGACTGTTAACTTTCGAGCATTATTTTAAATTAAGGGGCGTTAATTTCCGTAGTCAGGCGGCGTATTTGAAGTATTAATAATGTAGTAAGAAAACGTTGTAAAATACAGTATGTATGACCTATGGGCCATAGGCTATGGCGATAAGGGAGTTTGAAATTTTGTGTCACAAGTCTAGTATGCGGCTCGCTATAGGTCGTACATACTGTATAGTTCTGGAAATGGCTTTTTTCGAATATTCGAAAATACTAGAACTTGCTAAAGCCATTTTGCAAACTTTATTTTTGCACATTTTTACTGACTTTTCGAGCTGTACAACTTTGACAAAAAGCAATTTTTGTTGGCTTGTTGTGTTGTGTAACGTTTGAGCGGAAAATCCAGACACTTTTTTTATGTAAACGGTTTTTATTTTCTAGAATTTGATAAAGTGAAAAACGAGTTTTCATACAAAATAATTGGAAATATACTGTGAATATAGCCGGGAAAGTTTATCTTTGGAATCGTGGTCGATGTACTGTTCGGGTTCTCAGCATCATATATGATTCAACATCCACCACCTAATCTGTTATCTTAACAACTGTTTTGCTCAAAAAAGTTTCGTTTCAAAACCCAATTTCGTTAAGATAGCTCAATTTTAATAAGATGGCCAAATTTAAGCCAAAGATAACTGCTGAGGGGGTGTAGATAAGTCAACATCGCGACAAAGGATTAAATTATTTGAATTATACTTTTTATTACTTTTTTTTATTTTATTTTTTTCGTATTTACGGTTTTAAAAAGAACCAAATTTCCAACACATACACCAAGTGCACCATTATTTTACAAAACCAAATGATAAAAGTGTAAGATAACGGGACGAACAGGAAAAATTGAAACATAACGGGGTGTCCCATAATGAAGCACCTGGTATATTGTTTCCACCACTTTTAACAGTCATGCGCATCTGGGGTAGCTAGCTACCCAATTTGCTCTAGCGCGCCAAACAATGAACGGATTTTTTTGATTATTATTTTATTTTGAAGCCCTGTTCTTCTTCTCTTACTGGGGTGATTTTCAACTTTAACCCTTGTCCTCGACGGACCCAAACATAAAAAAAAATTCTGAAAATTTTTTTTTCTCCCATATAAAAACCTAAATTTTTTTTTATTTGAAATTCGTTGTCCGTTTTTTATTATCACATGCCGTTCTCTTTTTATTTAGAAATAAAGTGAAAATGGGTAGCTAGCTCTACTAGCTATGACTGTTAACTTGAGGTATAAAAATACAGAAAGAAACCCATGAAAATATACGTCGTTTTTACTTGTTCATACGAATTAATCCTTTTTGAACCATAAATTTACGTAGAAGTATTAGTTCTAAACAATCCATAAGTTTCATTGAAACGTACAACTTTTCACAAATATGTTCATGAATTATTTCCGATAAATTATTATGAAGTACGAGTCGTACTGTACGACCAACTAAACTAATTAAAGTGTTATTTTTTTCTCGAAACTGATGATTTGAGCTTATTTATTAGACAACACTCGTCATTTATACAGTGTCTTCCAAATCACCTGGAGAGCCGCTCAAGCTATTTATACCACATTCTAAATACCATTTTCGACCAAATTCAATTAGTTCGTTTTTTTGATGAGTCATCATTAAAGAGTCATTTTATATTTTCACAACTTCTGATTTATTGAATAAATTTTCAAGCTAGCACCAGTGTTGCGAAAAATTGCCCCAACGCTCCCAACGCGTTGGAGGGAAAATTGCCTCAACGCTCCAAACGCTTTCCAACACTCCCTAGCACCTGAGTTTAAAACGTTTATCCTAACGAGCTTCAAAAAAACGTGTCTTTATAACGATGTGCAATATTAAATGATATGACAGCCATAGGCAAGATAGACTCATCAATTAGGTAAATAAAAATATTTATTAAGTAAACAACCCATCCACCGAAAACGAGCCATCTAGGTTATTTACTCAACTAGTTCACAGTCCATGGGTTCATAGAGTAGATAAAAAAAATGTGACAAAATTCTTGTTTACGAAACTTCCGTTATTTGGGGGTTAATTAATGTACTCCGAACCCAGCTTGTTGTCCGCATGTGATGTACGTTGCAAAAATTCGTCGTTCGTCTCATCAGGCTTCTACTCAAAAATATATTATTTATATATGGTGATATTTACCGGCATCAGTCTTTTCTTTAAATATGTATCCTTTACTAGAACAATTATAAAATAAATGCCTCTTTGACAAAAATTGTTATTAAATTCGTCCAGAGCGTTCACTAAAGGGTGAGGTAATATAGATGCTAAGCCGTTTTTGGTTTGCGAGTGCGCTGAGCGAATATAAGTCACCAAAAAACGGCTTAACATCTATATTACCTCACCCTGTAGACGCCGCGGCCGTCTAGTGTATCGCGGTGAAGGTCTAAGAGAAGTTTTTACAAAATTTCGCATCTAGGTGGAGTCTAGTGGAGTCTAGTATATACACTTACTTCAAAGTACTTCATAAATGGATATTGAAATTTTTGTTTCATTTTTAAGTAAATTTAAACACGTTATTTAATAACGATTTAATGATCACAAAATTTAAAACAAATGTACCAAAATTTTATAAATGTAAATCTTAAAATAATGAAACAAATTTAAACCCTGCTTTGTAATATATTGTGTATACAAATCATCAATATTCGCCATTTTCTTGAAACGATGATAGTACGGAGCTGCAGGTTGTCTCTGAAGTTTTTTTTTTATTAATAAGGGGGTTACTCACGCTTATTTTTTCGAAAATTAGTATATCGGTCTCTAATTTATCCCTATCTTATAAAAAATATATCTTTAATATCGCAAACCTGACAAATATTGAATCTCAGATTATAAAGTTTATCGAAATTTTGATTAATCTTTTTTTTTTAATTATCTATCAATTAATTTGATATTGTTAATTTTTTTAACTCGTGGAGTTCCTCCGATTTTTCACTGAGGTTTTTTATCACTCACAATAATTTATCTTACCGAGTAAATGACATAATTATTATGTCTATATGAGTTAACGCTCAAATGTAACAATAAACATATGGTCAAAAAATTCATTTTTAAGATCCAAGTGAAAAAATCAAACGTTTCATTTCTTATATACGAGAAGGCTTAATCGGGGTACAAATTGAATTTTATAATCCCATGAAAATGTGGTGCGAAGAATCGGTCGAGGCTCAATTTGGTCTCATCATTTTTAGTCTAGGAGCTCAGAAAAATAATCAAATACAAATGCTTATTTGTTCATTAATGACTGAGCTAGAGTTAAAAATACATATCAATAAAATTTGAACCTCATATAATACACCAGTTGCGCGCCGGTATGCTACAACTTTTCCCGTTCGTCCCGTTATGTTACAAATTTTTTGCGAAAAAAATTCCAGCATTATCGCCCACGCACTAGGCCGTTATGTCACAATCTTCCGTTATGTTACAATTTGTACCAAAAACACGTATTGAGCAATATTTTCGAGTTACGTAATCACTAGTTTCCGTTATGTTACAGTTTGTATAAAAAAAAATACGTATTACGCAATATTTTCGAGTTACTTAATCACTCTTTTCCGTTATGTTACAATTTGTACAAAAAAACACGTATTGCGCAATATTTTCCTCGTAAAATCCGCTATGTTACAATTTATAAGTTTTTTTTTGTTTGGTTTTTTCTAGCGAAATCGCCTTCGCACTGCGCCGTTATGTTACAATGTTCCGTTATGTTACACTTTTTGTTTGATTTGGTTTTGTAACATAACGACACACCTGGTGTATACTGTTTTATATTGCTAGAATTGGTAGAAAATGGGAAATCTATTAACTATACTTTTCAAACTAACTTACACTAAGTAACAATATTTAAGGGTGGTCGCGTGATTACATAAGCTCAGCTAAGCCAAATCATTTTGTTGGCTTTTCCTAATAGGTAAGCCAATATAAGCCAATTGAAAGTTTTTACAGAATGGTTTATCCGAGCTAAGCTTAACCACATTTAAAGTTTGGCTCATAGTTGGTAAACTAAGCTAAGTCAAAATATAAGCCGACTTTGCCGGGCTTTGGGATTCCCAATAAGAAACGTGTTTTTAATATCTTTTTGCGTGTTAGATTTATTTAGAATATTTAGGCTTTTGATTTCTAATATACAGTCAGGTCCCTTTAGATGTGCACCCTTTAGATGTGCATGTCCCTCTAGATGTGCGTTTTTTTACGAAAATTTGTAAATACCTCTAGATGTGCG
>SCLG01000010.1:642234-652959 GCA_004367875.1 Oikopleura albicans | reverse complement strand
GTTAATTTCATACAAAGAATTAGGTCACGGAGACGTAAATTCAGGTGGGATAATCCCACAGCGGCAGTTTCTAAGTCTTCAAAAAGGCGGCCATTCTGGCATTGCCGGACGTTGTGGGATTGGGCACCGAATTATGTTTTTTTTTTACTTTTTTTTCGGCACGATGTAAGAGATAAGATTTGTGAGTAGAGTAACATTATAACTGCAGTAGTGTACCTGTAAGATTTCAAGATTTAGAATTTTCAAGCCGTCAAGCCTGGACCGTCTAAGGTCATGATTTTCAAAGTGCGTGTTTATATACACACATTTTCCCCCTACGGGTTCGCAAAAACTCCTTCTACCTGAGAGTTAATAAAGGACTAGTTTAAATCAACTAAGTAGAATCGAATCAGCCTATATGGCCTTTAAAAAGTCATAAAAATCCGTGATTAGAGTTTCACGCATGAACGTGAAAGCGTTATAAAGTATATTATAACTCATACGGTAAATTATATATACTGTATATAACTTATGATGTATACCTTATACTTAGGTATACGGTATACCGTATACCAAATAACCAATCAAACGCGTGTTGGTATTTTTTTGTATTCGGCTGTATATACCAAACTAATTAGAAGTTACCGTTTGTCTGGGTATAAAAATTATTACCAGACAAAATAATTAATTCGACATTTGAAATATACCATAGCAGCAGAAACATTTTATATATGATGGAGAATTTATAATACTTCACTTTAGCTCGTGTTGGACTCATTTCAGCACAATTGGAATAAGAGAAATGTAAAATAAAACTTTAGCACATGTTAATATTAGTGAATCGATACGGGTCAACAATAAACAAGTATAGCAGTGATTTTCAAATGCAAAAAAAAAATAAATAATGTTACCACTTTTTGGTAACGCTGCTAGACAGCGCGTCTCGGCCAATCACCCAGAGGCAAATCACCCAAAGGCGATTTCCTTCATTTAAAATATTTTTTGTATTACAGTCCTCCCCCTCTTAAGTGCCGCACTTAAGGAGAAATATGCATTTCCGCTAAAAAAAATTTTTTCGCGTTTTAAAATCGGGACAAACCTGCGTAACGCAGGCTGCGTTGCAAGAAGTCTCAATTTTTCCTAAGCGTTAGACGTGCGGTCACAGTTATAGGTCCTGGTCGCTGTCTTGAGAATTTCTCACAAATGATAAACAAAATTCATTTTGTGATGACAAAAGAATCACAGAATTCACATAAATCCCAGAATCACTAGAAAAAAGGTCAAGCATTCTGTGATTTGGGATTGAGATTTCGACGCTTGGGTTATCTAGTGAACTCGCTATTTAGGTAGCCTTAAAAATTGTCTTTGAACGTTTTTAACTTCAATTTGCGTCAACGTTGGTATATGAATTTTCACCCTTCGTGAGGATATCCAATAAAAGAGCCCGATTCCGAAATTTGATCCGCAAACTGTAAAAGCCAATCAGCCGCCGACAAATCATTTTTTAACCTATGTTGACCCAAATTGAAGGTAAAAAGGCGTTATAATAAAAAGCGAAGTGTATTTTTGAGAGTTTTTATCAAATTTTTGACAGTTTTTATCAAATTTTTGACAGTTTTATTCAAAATACATATCGTTATTTCTCGATAAAATCGAACCAACGTTTCAAGAACGGACAAGCCAGTCGTCTGTAACAACTTATGCCCGATTTTGAATTCCTTTTATTTTGTTAATTAAAAATTCAATATTTATAAGATTAAGGTTTTTCAATTAAATAATTCCATGAATATATGACAAGCATGTAGAATAATTAATAATAGTACTATAAAAATGATCTACCGTATCAGAGATTGTCTTTGTACTGTCACCGTCGGTTAACCCCACTCATAATCCGTCAGTAAACGCACTTCTCACCCGATCCAAAACGAGGTCATTAGCTTTAGGTCTTTGCGTTTCTGCCAGGTGTCGCTTTTCTGTCCTGGCCACACAAAACTCACCACAAAAACTTTTCAACAAAAAGGATATATCCCTAAATTTTCAGACACGACTAAAAGTTGAGAAGAATGGGCGCTTTATGTAGCAAGATAGTCTACGAATGTTCAACGTCTGATTACCAAATGACAATCTGCAATTTCAAGTAATTATTTTAAATTTTAACTTTCAAGGGTCACAGGTGTTCTCATAACCCGTAGGGGTATCATTGTGACGATCGTCGCAAAACCCCGTTATGACTGTTTTAAATAAACCATTCTGGGCAACTATTGTTTTATGGCCCATAAATTATGGGGTATTCGAACGTGCTGAAAAATTATTCAGATGTGTCCAAAGTCCTCTCAAGAAGATTTTTGAAAAAAATTTCCGATTTTTGAAAAACAATTTCCGATTTTTGAAAAAAAATTCCGATTTTTGTTCCAAAATTTTCTCCGTGGAATTTGGTTTGAACCGTCTATCAGCGATTTTTGATTTGAGCCCGTTTTCATGAGATATGAGGCGAATAGGCCGCTTTTTGACGATCGTCACAATGTGACCCCTGGGAGTTAAAGTTTCAATTTTTTGATTTTAATTTTGATTAGAGGATGCGTGGAAGCCGATTGTCTTATTGACCAACAAGCAAGAATGATGGGCAAAGAAAGGTGCACGAAATTGATGTATGCTGTTTATCTTGATCAGGTTATTTACTTTTTTGTGATTCTACCTTAGTCTACCTTAGTCTAATACCTTACCTTTGCTAAGTTTACTTAAGCCAAGCTTAGGTACGCTAAATTGTGTTCAGGCTTATATACATAATGTTCTACACAGGATCCGCTTTTAACCGGCCAGCTGGTAGCGGGCCACTCTTGGATACTTCTATTTAATGACTATGCATTGACCCGTTAACCGGCCAGTTTTTGAAAAACCGTTTAGCGGCCGGTTAACGACGCATCGTGTGTACTTGTTTTGATTAATAATCCCTATGTGAGATTCTTGGAAAGTCAACATAAACGAACGAACTATTAAGTAAACCTTTGATTTCAAAGGACTATTTCTAAATTTCCACAATGAACGCTTTCCCCGAAAAACGTGTTCTCCGAAAAGCTATTTATGTGAGTTCTTTGAAAAACGTTTTTTGCGTCTCACATTTTCTTTGAAAAGCCTTACATGCGAAGTTCACCTTTTTCAGACCATTTTTTCCACATGAACCTCTTGATGTCCACTGTTTTGGACCCTTTTTCAAATATCTCTCTAGATGTTCATTGTTAATTGTATTTGTGCTCATAAAGAGTTGACAAATATTCATATTTTTATTATGGCCGAAAAAGACGTACTAAAAAGGAATTTTAGTTTGCAAAGTCCTTTTGGAAAAGTGGTCAGATTTTCCGCGAATACGCCGGACATTGTTTTTCTAGATGAGCATATCTCTCTAGATGTGCACGTTTTTCCACAATCTAGACACCTCTGAATCTACTCAAGGGCAGTGTTTCGAAAGTGTTACAAATTTGCGTTAGCGTTGGGCACCTTTTCGCAACACTGCTTAAAATAGTCCTGGAAAGACTTTTTTCCCGGAATTGGACCTAAAATATTTTGCGATAGAAAGGCGCCTCGGAATTGAACTACTTTTAACTTCCAGGAGGAAGTGCGTGTATATAGACACACAACCTATTTTTCGTCAATTTAAGGCATCTGGAGGCCCCGTAGGGCAAAACGAGTATTGCTGACCCTCCTCAAGTTTTCGAAAAAAATACATTGACGGTGTTTTTTGCGTAGGTTGAAGATTTCAAACAGCTCTCTAGAGGGTCCTGGTAGCCTAAATCAATTTCTGAATAGTCAGATCGACGTAGTTTGACGAGCTCTACAACTTGGCTTTACCAGTTTTTCGAATTATTGCGAATTATTGTGATTTTTTTAAGTTCGTGTTTATACACACACATTTTCCACCTACGGGTTCCAAAAAACTCCTTCCCCTGATAGTTAACGTCGCAGAATCGGACTTGTTCTTCGATTGGAAATTCCTCAAGAAACCTTTTCTTCAAAACAGCGGTGCAATTTTTTTCTGAAATAAAACTTACTTAAGGACGAGCTACATGAACGAAATCGTTGGTGGTCAATAAAAGAGCAAATTTGGATGAGTGAGCTGAAAGATCATTTCAACGAGAATATTCATTCAAACCCAAAAATGCGGATTCTTAAAGGCACATCTGAATTGAATGGCGAAACAATTATTTACATTATCATTATAGCAATAGCCACATTATGTATAGCAGGTAAAGGTGTACGAAATAAGATTTATCTGTTTTAACTTTTCTTATCTTCTTCTAAGTTGTCGTTGAAAAGTCCTTTGTCGTTCGGATATTTTAATCTGCAGCCGTTAAATGAGCTTATTATACATATCTGTAAAAAGTTATGATTAGGTTACAGGTTGTTTTTGAGTGGACTGTACTGTACACAAATCGATAAAGCAGTTTTATAAGTTTGTTGCCCGAAACCTATCGCGATTTAAATATCTCACCAAATGCCCACCAAATTATCGTAACAAAATTGGGTGTGCATCACTTGGACAGATTTCCCACTTGGACAATAGCTGACTAGGGTGTGCGCGCATTTTCCCACTTGGACAAACTTTTTCTCACTTGAACAAACTTTTACGCACTTGGACAAACGTTTTCCCACTTGGACAAAGTTTTCCCACTCGGACAACCCTAGTCCTAACCCTGGCCCTAACTCTGGCCCTAACCCTAGCCATAACACAAGCCCTAGCCCTAACCCTAGCCCTAGATCATTTGAACACTTTTGGGACACAACAGTTATTAAGATAACTGGTTAAGCTTCGTAATACATAATATAATATTAGACTTTAAACGCATACTTTCAAAATTATACTTTCAAAATTATACTTTATAAGTTATGTACGATACATTCACATAATTATGGGTACATTATACCAACGTAAGTAGTTTCACATTTTACTTTATATGTCTTAAAACATGTCAAAAATAACCCCATAAATTGCCGTATAATACCAGGGATAAATATGTCTGAGAAACTTTCCATAAAATTTTAATAACGCTACCGGATTACGGCGCGAAACTTGAAATATCTTAGCTAGTTCAACATTGGATAAGTGTGTGAGCTGTGTGATATTTTCCCTGTAAGCTGTTAAATTTTTCCAATTTACCGTATGGGGACGCTCTGACTCTGAGGGTGACGTCATAATAGCGTTACAAATCATAGGAAAATTGCTCAGAGCCAGAGAGTCCCCATACGCTTAAAAAAATATGAAAAAGTTATTTTAATAAGTTTGTTACGAAAGATAGTCTCGTAATTTAGAAATACCCGAAAATGTTGATTTCACGCCCATAAATATGGACAAGTGAAAAAAAAATTTAGTCGCAGTCTGCCATATTTAGCGCAGAAAATGAGTAGTTAGGTACACCTCGTAGCATAAATGGGATTACATACAAAGTGGGCATTTTTTTCGAGACACCGTTTGTTCTAGAATTTGGTCAGTAAATCAAATAAATTTATTTTTCGCAAAATAACGGTTTTTCTCTAAAAAGATTGAATTAAAAAAATTACAACGTAAATTTGTATAAATGTTTGGGAATATATTATGAAAAGTTAAAGAAAAACTTTATGATAAGTTTTGGAAAAATTACATCAAAAGTTTATGAAAAAAAACAACGTTAAAAAAGTTTATAAGGGTTTAACGCTCTATGAAAAGGTTTATCAGAAATTTAAACGAACCGACCCTACCACCCTTAAAGGGTTTTAAATTTAAAAAGGGTTAAAAAACTTTTAAAAGTAGAAAAAAGTTTGAAAAAAAAGTTATACCAAAAGTTATACAAAAACTTAAACTACTGTATTAATTTAAAATGTTTCACAAAAAGCTAACCAAAAAGTTTCATAAAAAGTGTTCATAAAAAAGTTCTATAATATTATAATGAAATTTCCACCAAAAGGTGCTGTAATGAACAGCTCGGTTTTCTAGACAGTTAAATAACCACATTTATTTTCAGTACTTTCCATCGTCTACTTCACGCTTCGGAAAGGTTCGTGTATTTTGAAAAAATAGCTAAAAACTATATGACACTTATTTTGTTTAGAAAAAATAACTAGCACTTGTCCATCACCAGTTCAAAGTTTGGCCAACCAACTTCAAACACCCATACCGATGCCAATTGCTCCGTCCGACGATCAAGATGTTAATAATAGTTTGCTCTAGTTTATTTTAAAAATATACAGTCCTTACTTTTATGAGGGCCGTTTTCAAAAACCCGGCCGGCCACGGGATAAGCGCCCCTTATGGGGTTAATATAGGACAATATATGTTTTGTTTCCGATGGACTCACGAATATGACCTAAAATTTCGGACATCGGTCATGCCGGATTAAATATTGACCTCATAATATGAGCTTAAACCGGATATTTAAGATGGCCGAAAGAAACGTTCGTCCTATTTTTTTTTCTTCATTTTGTGCTTGAAAGTTATCAAATGCGTTGAATCCGCTCAGAGCAACGTAAAACCTGACCTACACTTACGCAAATTGACATTATGTCAAAAAGTTTTCCTAAAAGATTGAATAAAAAATGTGGCCAAAAAGGTTCTGAGCTGGACCGTCCTCGACCGAAACTCATATATATACATTTTCATTACTTATGTATTATTATCCGAATACTGCAATATCTCCAACAAGTTTAATTTCTGCCACTATACCGCCCTGACATCGTTTGTTTTCATTTTATATTAATAAAATAATCTGCCAATAACTCATCTGGGAAAAAGTTGATTACAAATTCTAAGCCGAACAGCCGATAAAAAAAAACCAAAAATTATAACGCGAAAACCAATTTAACAATTGTCAATTTTTCAAATTGGTTGTCCATTATATTTTTCTGATCTCCATTATTGAGAACAAAACTGTACAGAAAAATATTTTTAACTGTTATTTTTCCGTTTATTACTATACTTAAGGAGAATCTCACATTAAGGGACGGTTTTCTATTTTTGATCAAAGTCCACTTTTGTCCCATAGTTTGTGCATTTGGACCCCTTTTTCAAAGAAAGCGTCCATTTATTTGCATATTTTCGGTAAAATTGCCCCTTAATTTGAATTCTGTCTCTTAATTTGACACCGCTGTAATCGTAACCCAGTCTTGTTCAATTTTATCAGTTGTAGAAAGAGCAACTTCCGAATTGTGAACTCTTCGGTAAAGACGAGTTAACTCATGCATGTCCCTATGTACCTATATTTAAGAGTGGGAAATACCCTACCAATAACATTATCTTAAGGAGGTGAGTGACCCTCCGTGTACAATTATGTCATGCCAAAAAAATCACCGTAAAAGATGTTGTACACTGTGAATTTCAATGAACTCTTTTGAAACATACTAACGAAACTCCCGCGCATCAGGTAATTTGTTTTACCGAAGCAAAACTATCACCATAGACCGCCCACAAATCCATGAACTTTGCTAAAAATCAAATCGGCTAATGGGTCTAGTTTAACAACTTTGATGCTATTGAGTTCTGTTTTGTTTTAAAAGTTTCGTTTTAACAAGGAGCGCAAAACTGTTGTCTTCGATTTTTGAATAAATGTCTGGTAAAATAAATATTCGCGAAAAACACTAAACATTTTCAAATGCGCCAGATTCACGACCATGAATTTTAATGATAAAAAACTGATATCAAAAATTAATACCACCAAAACTATTCAAAAAAAATACGATCCGTAAAAATCATCTCCAAAAACGAATATGTTTGTGTAATAAGTGTCCCCTGTAATGGGAGTTGGCAACAATTTTGTGATCGAAGATGTTTTCTACCATCGAAACAACACAGAAAAAAGTTGTTTCAGAACATTTTACTACCACTAATAGTACAAGCATTTTTTCATAATCGTGTTTAGTCGAAATTTTCAAATGTCGAAATTTTCTAGATTAACAATTCCAAATGAACTTGGAAGGACTTGTTTATAATCAAACGACCGAAAATATTTCTAAGGGTCATTTTCCTGATTTTCAGTTTTATTAGTAAACAAAAGGTCACTCACCTCCTTAATTTTCGTTTCTATGCACATTGATATCCAGTGATATGCGTATGATTGATTATGTGCGAAAAATCTGGAAAAAAATAAAATTAGCGGGTACCAATATATGCTGATTTTAGAAAACAGGGTATTTCCCACTCTTAAATAAATAAGGTACTATCCAAGCTAACAGGACCTGAATTCATTATCAAGCCATAACCATAATGTAAATTACAAAGAAAACAGATTTGGGTTGTTGGTCCATTATGGAGTGTGCAAGTTTCGTTGTCTTTTGGAACACGTATTTGTTGTACATCAGTTAACAATGTTTCTAGTAATTCATGCACTGTTTAACTGTACTGTTTAACATGTACTGTTAACATTAATATTTAATGAATAAAAATAATTCGAACTCTTAACAAGGTCATGTACCAAAACGTAAGTTGCGAAACGTCGCATTAGTGGAATTTGCCGCCTGGAATTTACAAAACTCGTCAAACAATATGTTTGAATTTGAAAATTTTGATACATAACTATACACTCATGTTGCTATTAACAACCTAAACGACGTTTGTGTACACGAACCGTGTCATCTACAGACGTAGACGTCTAGACGATATCATATGCAATTGATACGACAAGGCCAAACAATGGTATACAGTCCTTAATTCCAATACGAACAATTCTGATTTGTCCGAAGTAGCACCCATATTGGGGTGAATTGTCATACCGTGTCCATTTTTGACTGTTTCGAGGACATTTTTCACAAAAAGCGTCCGTATTGAATGCGTCTGTATTGAAAGTAAGGACTGTACTACAGTCACTGTAGTGCATAATTTTTAAAAAACCCAACCCTTATTTGGTTTCAGGAACGTGAAAAAACGTTTTAAATTTTTTCGTTAGTAACGACGGCAGCGACTGAATGGGAATAACTTCTAAAATGTCTAAAGGGGAAAATGTCTAAAGGGGAAAATGTCTCAAAATTTTTAGATATTTTACCCTTTATCACCTTAACCCGTTATCACTTTTGCATTTTATCCACTTTACACTTTTTTATCGACATATTACCCTTTAGACATTTTACCCTTTAGACATTTTACCCCTTAGACATTTTACCCTTTCGACATTTAACTAAATTTTCCGATTCAGTCGGTGCCGAAAGAACCTCTATATTTTGTGACTTAGCTTTTTCATTAAAAATACAATCAATAAAAACAATTTCTCTTACCTCATACCAGTACAGTATGAGTTATACTGCCTGTTAAACAATTTTGACTAGCTTTTGCGTAATAAACCTTATCTCTTAGCCTAATTTGTTTTAATCGACTGGAAAACAGATTTTTGCCCTCATTAAAAAAATATTTATTCCGACTACAAAAAAATTACAAAAAATACCAAAAATGAAGCTTAAAATGATTTTTAAAAAAAGTCATTTTGTGATCACAAAAAAATCACAACTCGAAAAAAGCAAATCACACTCACAAAAGCCAAAAAAAAAAATTCAATCACAATCACACAACAATCAGACTTGTGATTGTGAGTGTGATTGACATATACCTCTCTACTATTTCCCGAGATCTGTTTAAAATTAATACCGCAAAGATTAGTTGAATAATATTTATTGCGGAAACAATGAGATTTTTTGCGACACAAGTTATGTCACATAACTTTGAATAACAGTTTGTACAGAAATAAAAGGTAGAACGGTTTGTTGCACGGCAAGATAGGTATTTTTGCGTTATTGATACTGATTTTGTTAACAGTAGAATTTCAAAGTATAGTTTTAAGTGTATGACATAATGGATCGATTGTGCGCTGAGAGACATTGATGTCCAGTTTTTAAACAAGTTTAAAATTTCCGGAGATCATAGGTTTTCTAATGCTGGTTCGGAATGAGCGCTACGGCACTGCGGTTGAAAAGTGAATTCCAAGCCAAGCCTTTTGGTTCACATTATTTTCAACCGCTTTTCTATTGGCTAGCATCTTTTGACCACGCAAATGACTCACCGCGTAGCTTTGAATATACGGCGGTTCGAAGCTGAATTCCATGCCACTAACTAAAAAATCTCAACCGTGCGCCATAACGTCTCGCTTAAAGATTGGTTCGAAACTAAAATCGCATGGTTGAAAACTTTTTTTCGGGTCATCCAGATTCTCAAGGATTTTTTGAGACCATACTGTATAAAAATAACCTACGGACTCATCCAGCCGCGAGTAATTCAGAAAAGGCGAGTAAAAGACCAGAACCGCGTTGTTTATACTTTCTCCGGTTGGTTATACCGGTTGGTTATACGGTTGGTATTATTTTTTAACTCGCGCTGGACCATTTCATTGTCATTCATTTTGACGGTTGAACATACAAGCGCGGAGATGGCTGCGTCACTTTTCATGATATGTGTTATCTAATTTTGACTGAGTTACTATTACGTATTTCATGCTGCTTTTATATAGCCGAATCTTCGGATTAATTTTCATGAGGTTGCGTCAAAATATTTTAGTAAACCAAATGTCACCAATAATCCCAGTCCGATGAGTCATTGGAGTTCATACAGAGTTCATAGAGAGTCACTATGATGTAGCTACAATTTTTTGGTGATCAAAAAAGTAATTTTCAAAAGTAACTTTTGAGACGGTGAAGAACGAACTAGTTTAGCAAGAGTGAGCCAAAATAGCAATTTGGCTCGGTTTGGCTCGCTCGAGCTGAGCCGAGCAACTTAAACTCTTTGATCGCCCGAGCCAAGCC
>SCLG01000010.1:620264-632133 GCA_004367875.1 Oikopleura albicans | reverse complement strand
AGCCAATAGGCGCGCTTGTAATTCAGTTACAGACGCTCCGAGCCTACGGCACTGGCGTCTGTAACTGCTTATTACAGGTCATGGCAAACACGCTTAGTGGTAGCTAACGGTAGATTTGGTAGAAATGGAGAAATCACGAATTTTTCGTTAAACTTGTAAATTACACTTATTATAAGTGTGTAATTTGCTGTACGCCACGTCAAACTAAATATATTTTACTAATTCGGAACACTTTTTTTTTGTCTCCAAACCGCGCCAGCAGTGTACACCCTATTTGTATGGCTATATAAACAGAAAAAAAATCGTTTGTTGAGAAAGCCATTACATCACCTTGGTGAATTGATTCATTGATTCATAATGATATCGAAAAAAATGGCTATAGCCAATCATCGCCGCCGTCCAACACCTTTCCATCTCAACTGGCCCCTGATTGGCTGCTCGATCAAAAAAAACGCGATCGGGTCATTGTTGAGTGAGACGAAAAAAAAAAACAATTATTTACGCCAGAGAAAATTTGGCTGAAAATAAAACAAATTCAGAGCCGATGCGGGGGTGTAATTAGCTTGCATTACCAACCAAGAATATTTATTATTCGTCTTTTTTCAATTTGCTTTTTTTTATTTCCAAAAACAAAAAAAATGATGCAGTAGGCGTCCAGAGAGGGATCCACTTCAGAATTTTTTTTTCCAGAGAATCTAGAGAAAAGTCGGAATAATGAGCAACCATGTAAGTAATTTTTAATATTTTTTTTTTGAAATCTTATTTTGGATAGTAGCTGTTGTTTTCCCCATCATAATCGTGCACGACGACGTCTTAAAAAATTTTAATCCTTTAATTTTACGCATAAAATTTGGCCTAAATGACATGACCGAAAAACCGATATTTTGGCTATTTTGGGCCATTTTGTCGGTTAATTTGTCAAAATTTCAGTTTTTTAACTTGACCATCAGATCCGCCATGTTCGATTACATATAAATAGATAGTTTTATTTTTAAAATCGGCTGGTTAAATATTCGCCAAATTTTCCCGGAATACATCCTGTCCTTAATAAGGACTCCTTATCATGGGAGTTAGGTGTGTTAAAGTACTAATGTGTTGTGTTAAGTACAAGTGAGAAATTAGGTAATATTGTGAAAAATGGCTCATCATAACCTATGAATCCTAGGTCATCACTTTAAGGTCTGTAAATAAATAACGAATCAATAATTGAAAAGATCAGTTGGGCAAATATGTAAAATTTTAAAATAAATTTCTCTAAATTTTTCGAAAAATGATGAAGTTTCCCATTTTTGTCATTTTTTCACCGGCATTGAAGTATGGTCGATTTCTAGCCGTTTTAATTGTCACCATCAGATTTGCCGTGGTCGAATACCCCTAGTTAATGGTTTTTCAGCAACATATGAAAAACTTTATTTTCGGCGAAAAAAATTAGGCATTCCACCTAGTAGGGGCCCCTACCCATGGCCAATGAAACGATCATTATCACTAGAGTTTTTCATTAAAATAAAAAAAAAATTTAACCCGCTTAACACTTCTGCAAGTTAACTTTTTCTGAGTTCATTTATTGAATATTGTTACAGAGTAACACTGAAAGCGCATCGTAATCTATGCAAACATGTTTTTTAATCCACTCAAGATCAAGTCACTGTAACAGAAAGTCCATATGGATTAATATATTAATATACGGTATATTATTATTAAGAAAAATGACGAAAATGTTATTAAAATAAATGACGATTGTACTATTTTACCCCCAAACACGAAGTTTTCCCGTTCCAAAAATACATTTGTTCTATAGTAGGCGTTATTAAGTTAGATCACAGTCAAAATTAACATAGTCATGTCAATTGTGAAGCCGTAGAACAAATTAGAATAATTCATATTGATATCACGGAAAAATTGATATCACGTCCTTGATTCCATAAGGGGCGCTTCCATAACGGCCGATTATCCCATAACGGCCGCTTTTTTTCTACAAAAGCGGCCGTTTATTCCATAACGGCCATTTTTTTTCCTAAAAAACGGCCGTTTACCCCATAACGGCCGATTTTTTCGAGAACCGAAAACGGCCGTTATGGAATTAAGGACTGTACATATTTTTCGAACAATTTTTGTTCAAATTATTAACTAATAAAAAAACGGGGAAAATGATCCCGTAGGTCATCACGTTACCTGTCTGGTTAACCATCTCATGTTAACTTGAGAAAACAGCCTTTTCCAATTACCGCGGTACACGTACATATAATTTTTTATAAAACAAATTGAGTAACAAAATATTCACAAAAAGTGACCCTGTAGGTCATTCAGTAAACAGTTGGTGAAAAGTTGTGAAAATTTCACAATTTGTGCTTGGGGATGTGTTTGGATAAACGAGTTGGGGAGTTAACTCGTTCATATATCAAAGAAAAAATATCGACTGACGAAATCTTTTGCACTCTTAGACATAAGTCTCTTTTTAATCATAAATAATTCATGTACTTAATAGATTGAATAAGACGAAAAAAAGTTTTTTTTTCTGTTTTTTTTAATTTAGTAATTATTCAGTATGAGGCGTCAGTGGAAAATACCGTCTAACTGTCGTGAAGAACAACAACCTTGTGTGTAAAGTCTGCGACTTTTTTTTTGTTCTGCTCATTTTGTGTTTTTCAAAAATATAAAACCGCGATTTTAAATTCCAAAAAGAGAGATGCACCAAAAAAAATCCAGCCCGAGCCCAAATGTAAGTTCTTCTGGAAACTCTCTGGGGCTTATACAGTACAGTATCTAGCCCCATATTATTACAGTATGAATGGAAATAATGTTTATCTCGCACATTTTGTCATATTTTTTGTGTAAAATGTTAATTACATGTATGTCTTTCGAGCCATGTGTATCGGAACCTAAACTCCTTAAGGGTCATGACATAAGGGCTTATTGTGTAAATATGCACGTTTGTCACCCTACGGATTATATGGCATTTGGGACCCTGACATGTCAATTTTACACCCCATTCGTTAAAAAGATCAAACAATTACCGATTTCTGGAAAAAAATCATTTTTAATGTTTTATTTTAAAGAAAATCTAAAAAACACCAAATTCCATGTGAAGTTTTAGTACAGCCAGGTTTGTAAGAAAAAAATACCTTGATGACAAGTGGACGAAGCTAATTCAAGAAATTAAGAATAATTCTTCTCTTTTTTTCACCTCATTAAATAAAGTATTTTCTCTAAAGCAGAATTTTTTAAGCCGTTAGAGAATATTATTACCCAGAGAATTTACGAAATACTTCATAAATCCGAGTGGAGTGAATGAGGTGACAAAAAGAGAAGAATTATTCTTAATTTCTTGAATCAGGTTCGTCCACTTGTCAACAAGGTATTGTTTCATACAAACCTGGCTGTATACTATAGTTCACTGTTGTTCTGGTTAAAAATTCTGTTATTTTGGTATTTTGGACGACCCACTTTTGTTTTTCTGCAGCTAATTCGAACACTTTCGTTTTTTTCATTTTAAGAGTAACTTTGTATGCAAGCTCCACGCTGTATACCGTATAAAACATAGTGTATATATACATAGAACTTAGTTTGACTTAGAAATACGTGTGGGAAGCAGCCGTTAAATAAATATGCTACAGAAAAAACACCACAAAGTATAGCAATAAAACACGCAGTTAAGACCTATCTTATATATTATATTTACAGGGTTTTTAATGTGCCCTTATAGTGCCCTTTCGATACTTTTTGAGGGAATATTTGTCCGTCCATTCCGCCTACGCCTGCGTTTTAATACGGTTTGCTAGAACCCAGGCTAACAAAGGGTGAAAATTTGAAATTTTGAAATTTGAATATTGTTCGGTTTATTGCGGTTGATACGCATACGGTGTTTTATTTACATCCAAAATAGTGTACTTTCAGGAATTTATAAATCTCACGCGGCCATCCAACGTATAGCCTGACTTGATTGGCTAAAATTCTCACGTTTTCTGGTAAAATCTGAGTGTGGAGACTGGAGACTCTTAAGATTTAGTCAAGAAACCTTTTAAATGGATTTTCTAATATTTCAATTTTGAGGCCCTTCAACAAAACATGCGTATTTTATATAACACTTTATTCTGATTAAAGTGACGCGACAATTAACAAAGCAAAATTGGCGTCTTGTCGCAAATAAGATTGAATTGCATTGATCTAAAGCGCGTAGACGTTAAAAGCGAACCGAAAACCTACGAAAGATGCATAATGTCTCTTTGAGGTGTCTTTGTTGTGTTTTTTGAAATTGCCTCCAGTCATTTTCGGTTCGCTTTTAACGTCTACGCGCTTTATTAAGCGAAAACGCGTCGCTTTTATTTGAAATCGAAATTACGTCATGTACAGACTCTTATATTGTAACGACAATTTCAAATAATAGCGACGCGCTTTTGCTGATTCGATAAAATAAATTGACACGTTATTGGCGAATGGATATTCTGAATATCCATTCGTCAATAAGTAGTAAATTAAGAACCGGGACTCATGTCAAAGGAATATTACAAAAATCAAATATCGTAAATTATATATGATATGCGTTATGAAATATTTATTTTAAAAGACATTTGTAAAGACAATGGCATGAAGTAATGACATTTGTCAATAAATAAGGCATTTACTTTTCCGAAGAAACATACACTTTTTTTTCTGTCGTCAGAGTCTGCCGCCTGTCATCTTAACTAGGGGTAGTAAAGTAAAAAAAGGTAAACAACGCCAACGTAACAATACTTTTTGTTTAATAAAAAATATTGGGTTGAGTAAAACCAACTTGTTGAAAAGTTTTTCAATCAAAATAATCGTACATTGATGATTGACTCTTGAATTTAATATAATAGGTGGGCCCCCCACCGTGGGGGTATAGAAAAAATCTGTAAGGTTGGTTCAGAGTGAATTCGATCAATGAGACTTTTTGGCCTCGAAAATCCTCTCTAGCGCCAAAACGTGTCTCCTTTTACATTTTTTTATTTCACCAACGTAATCTACGCATCAAACTGCATCATATATGTGAGTTTGAGAGAATTCTATTTTTTTCCGTGCGCAAAAGTCTGAAAAGTCTCAATCTGGCTCACATGTATTATATGCACCGGTTATTACACCCGCTACGCCGTTATAGGGTCAAAATGTCGAGGACAAATTTTACGCAGGTGGGGTGGCTGGAAAGTTTTGAGTCGAAATTTTGACCCGATTACGGGTTTTGACCCGATAACGGCGCAGGGTGTTATGAGAAAAAAAAATTGCCGAATTGTTGAACTGATACCACCCAACAACTGACTACCGCAATGATTAGCGTCCCTTATTAGGCAATTCAGTGGCAATATTATAAAAAAATTGAGACTCTCCAAATATTGATCGAATTTACTGTAAACTGACCTTATTTAATTGTTTATTCGCATTTTGCATTACAGTGCGGTCTTTCTAGAAATGTTTTTTTGTGTAACACAAGGTTACCACCTAGGTGCACCTGACTGGGCCAAGTCACTTGGCCATGTAATATGCTTTTTATAAGAAAAAACAATATTCTAAAAGTCAACTTGTGAAAATGGACACTATATAACATATGAACATCATATTTTATATAGCATACAGGGGGGTCTGGTTATAAGGTCAAGTCATCTTTTTTTCAAGGTGAATGATTTTCAAGGTAAATGATTTACCGTAAATCATGTCTTTTTTTGCACTTTTTTGGGTTTAAATTTAGAACTTGACATATACGTTTAGAACGACAGGGGTAAAGACGGGTAATAATTTTTTTATAGAAATCATATCTTTTTGGACTTTTTTCTTGCACTAAGGTCAAGTCATTTTTTTGGAGTGCATTAAGGTCAAGTCATTTTTTTGGGGCTTGACCTTATAACCAGACCCCCTGTATGTATATCATATTTCCTGGTTAGTAAACAATGCGATTTTTGGCCGAAAAACTTCGCCTACTTAACGTTTACATTTTAAACACACTCAAAATCTGGGCTCCTCGTGCTTTAGGCTACCCCAAGCCTTAATATGCTAGGTCCAGATGATCGGTTACAGTATGATATGTTCTATCCTCACTTTCAAGCCGATTTGACAGTCCATCTTAATTTTGGGCCATTTACTTTTTTGTTAACACTTGGTTACTTTTGTAAAATTACCTCCAAAGTAAGAGTTGACTTTATCCAGAAGGCTTCGGCCGAAAGCACTCGCGTCACCCATTACACTTTCCCATTCGACTTCTTTAATGGCGCTGTCAACAATGTTCAACCTGACATTTTCATTATTCTCCCTAAGGTCACCTTTTCATATCAAGTTATTTTTTCTTATAAATGTGCCCAAACATGTGCAAAAACTAGTCGAATACAGTTCTTCTGCCAATTAGATATGAAAAAAAACTCAAAAGTGGATATGATAAAGGTAACCATTTTTTTAAGAGTGGTAACCACCTTAGGAATAACATAATCTAAATTTTCATTTTAAGGTACACTTATATCAAGTAATATGCGTATAAAAGCTATAAGCGGCGTTTTCAAGTTCATAAGGATGGATAAATTACGAAAAATCTAGAAAATTTTAACTTCAACGGGTATCAGTATATGCTGATATTGGGAATAGTTCTGATGGTATTTCGGTTGTTAAACTATTTTCGTTGAGTCATTTTTATTCCAATGCACTTTATTTATCATCTTATATGTCTAAAAAATCAACGTAGAAAGTTTGGTTAAAAAAAATCGACCCTATCGAAATTTAAAAGGAGAAATATCTACAATATTTACCTAAAAATACGATAATAGCGGATTTCAAATAGTTTCAATGTACTAGATACCCAATTTCGTGATATTTTTTCCAATATGAGGAGCGAACAAATACTAAATAGGTTTACTATTTTTCGAAGCATGATTTCGCCGCATAGACGATCTGTGATTAAATTTGTGTGAGCGTCCCCACTTGTTTCGGCTTTTTTCATCGAAAAATTGATTTTTTTCGATATAAATTTTAAGTTGTGAAAAATGAGATTAGGTAAACTAGATGCCCACTCTAGATGCGGTTATTATGGTTTTTATGAAAATACTAGATTTCACGTATCTGGTACATTGGATCGTTTCTAGTAACTAGGTTTTGGCCTACTTGAGACCGCTGTGGGGGGCATATATGACGGGAAGTTAAGTTGAAACACAACGAATTCGCCTTCTTAGGCATTTCTACATACGCATGCAAAGTTTGAAACTGATTGGTACCGTAATTCAAAAGAAATGGGCAAAATGCCAGACCGTCCTAAATGGGAAAATTAAATAAAACAATCTCTTTTCAATTTTTATCGTACAAGCAGTGAGCCGTTATAATTCATTTTTTTTCATTTGGGTTGAAAAAATCACTTCGCATGGTGGTGGCCGAATTGGTCAAATCCGCAAAAGGTAGAATTGTCTTGTACCAAGTCGAAAAGTGCACGACAACAGTGCGATGATTGCATGGTAACATAACGAACGGATAAAATGACAGATAAGGGCTCAGTGCTGTACATACATAGAAAAACGGTTCTATATCTTCTTAGACACAATCCCGGACTAAATTTATTTTTTTTTCGCTGTGCATACTGTATTTGATTATTGTGAGCCTATAGGGCCTATTTATTAAAAAAAATGTTTTGACCATATGATAGACCTCAAAAAGTTAGTCAGAAAAAGTGTGAAAATAAAATTCATAAAAAGTCTGAGGCAAGCTCTGGAAGTTTTCGAAGATCAATTGTTTTTTACGTTCGAAAAATTCTAGAGCCTTTTACAGACATTTTATTAATTTCATTTTTACATTTTTTCTTACTAAGTTCTTGAGCTCTACAATATGGCCAAAACTATTTTTTAATAAATAGGCCCTATAGGCCCACAATAATTAAATACAGTATGCTCAGCAAAAAACAGAAATTTAGTCCGGGATTGTGTCCAAAAAGATATGTAAGACAACGGGGTAAAGTATACCGGCGCCGGGGTTACCTTACATGACCTAAAATGTAAATTTTGGAGATGGTGACAGTTTGTGATTTACCGAAAAAATCTACAGAAACATATCAGAAAACGTCAATCGTTTATTACCCTTATATCGTGTGGAAATTCGCCAACAGCGTTTTTATTGAGCTACCCCTTTTGTTTTTATTGAAATATGGATTTTTTATATGGGATTTTAATATGCATAATATATTACATAATATGTGTATTATTATCTCCTCTGGATTATCAAGGGGATTGGATCGGGCTAATCATATATCTGACCGCCATTTGTGGTTCGTAGTGGTTCAAGGCATTGTCGGCAATGTTGACAAAAAGGTCATTTTCATTACTTTCGCTAATTAAATTTTGTCTTTGAGCAACCCATAGATTAAAAAAAACGGGGAAGACAAATTAAAAGAAAACTGTTTGAGAGATCCGTACACAGACAAAATTATGACCGTTAACCCAGTAAGTAAATATTTATTAATGTTTTTTTTCCAACTCTTAATATTCGAGTCAGCGGCCAAATATAACCGACATATTTAAATTAAATGGATACACATGATGTGTATGTTGCAATTTGGTACGAGAAATTCTGATTTGAGAAGTTCAGTTGATTAATCTAAAGAAACCGGGTAGAAAACCGAGCTAATTTTAACAGACGAATGACTTTTACTACTATGAGAGATCTACTATTCGTAAATGATTTATTTTAATTTGTCTGATTCAACCAATAATCCATTACCGACCTTATGTGAGATAAGAGCACAAACAAAATGGCTTTTCTTATAAATTATAAGTTATAATAGACCAAAATGGAGTATTTTGGCGACCATTTGGGTCGTCACAGACTTAACATTAAAGTGATTTTGGCGATCACAAAATTGGTCGCCAACTGCTGTCTAAAACAGGACTTTAAATTCAACACTTTTCAACCCTCCGTAAAATAGGCTATAACGAAAAAGGCATATTTTACGAAAAGATACGCGGAAGGTTAATTATAAGGTCTCTATTTGGCGCTGTAAGATCAGATCTAAAAATCGCTGAACGGTATTTTGGTGATCATTTCGGCCGCCACAAAAGTTGAATTTTAAGTCCTGTTTTAGACAGCAGTTGGCGACCAATTTTGTAATCGCCAAAATCACTTGAAATTTTAGTTTGTGACGACCCAAATGGTCGCCAAAATGCCCCATTTTGGTGTATTATGAGAAAACCCACCATTTATGAAGCATAAGGTCGTAGGGGGTGAATCAGGTTTATTGGTTTTAAATGAATTTATCCTAACGGGATTTTGTGACCAGTCGCGCTTAGTTGTTTGCGGACTCGTTTGGGCATCTTCGTCGCCCTTTTGAAAAATAAATTCTGAAGGTATGCCTCAGCGAGTTCCTTTAAGTCCAGCCGATAGTTCACTTAGCAAGTTGCCCAGATGTTCATACGATACCTTACTTTTGAAGCATTTTAATGTTTTCGGTGAATGATTTTAATAATTGTATAATTCTGCATCATACAAAAGTAATTTACGCTTAAGTTTAAATCGTTCAAACAAACTCAACGATGAGTCGTTCATTTTTCTGGTGATTTTCATTTAAAAATGCCACTTGGCTGACTTCGGCAGTACCAGATATAAATGTGCCGAGAACACGACCCGCCCATGCTTTAAAATCCTCATCGTCCATACTTAGCCGCATCTCGTCGACCAGGGGTGCCAGTTGGTCTTCGCCGGTTAACATACATCTTCGTAATAAGGCCTTTTGGTTTTCAGCGGAATCTAGGTCCATTTCAAGCGGCATCCTATTGAGACCATCGGCAGCTAATAGTGAATGTTTAGTTAGCTATAAGACCGTACTGCTTCCTAAAATCAAGACATTTTTGGATTCGTATCTGTAGAAATCAATAAATTATGTCTTTCTGGCGAAAAAAATGTATAAAATCATGTCTTTTTGGTCTCCGAAAAAGGACAAATTCTATTTCAGAAAGCCCTGATTTGTTGATCTCAACACATACCGTATATACCGTGAATATTTTACTAGTATTATACACCCCCTGCGCTGTTATCTTGTCACCCGTTATCTTGCTGATTTTCCCGTTGCCTCCGTTATCTGGCATATTTTTTTCGGCCAATTTTCCAGGAATCCCTATCTTTATGTGTTAAGCCCTGCGCTGTTATCTTGCAGATGTCCCCGTTCGCTCCGTTATCTTGCGGATTTTTTTCATGCGATAGTTACAAGATAACAGCGCAGGGGGTGTATTATTGATATCAATATGGCCATATTATATGGGTGATTTCAGTATTCATGTATATAACATATATTCCAGACTAGCTATACAGGTACCTACAGTTTTTTATCTTGTCTGAATCACGAGTAAAATTTTAGGTTAGTCGTTTGTGGGTCATATGGCCATGTATTGGCCTTTGAGTGTTATATTAATTTATATTTAAAATCAGTTGTTTTCACGATGTCAAAGTTAATAACCTGATTTTGGCATATGATATCATATGTCGCATATTATAAGGGGGTTATGCACAGGATATGCCGTTAACCGTCCAGAACCTGGTTAACCATCCATTTTTGGACTAGTTTTTTTTTCAGAGCTAACGCCTACATGGTCCGCCGTTAACCGTCCGTTTTTTAGTAAATAGGAACCGGATTAGTGGACGGTTAACGGCATATACTGTGTATTTATTTTGAGCTTTATATCATCATTTTGAACGACTAAAAATGAAATTTCTCACGTACTTTTTCGTATTATATCTTTACATTGGTTGAAGCGAGCCCATGTAACTTGATGCATTTTCTCCTCATCAAATACTTCGTATGACTCTTCCTGTGAGCACTGTTCCTCGATACATTCTTTTTCGAAATTGCCTTCCTTCGTTTCCTCCAAACGCAAAAATGAATTGGCCCGTTTATCACGAGATAGAAAACTTGACGCATCTTTGCGCCCAATAACTTTGCATGCGGCCACGCCAATGAATACTAACCATGTTGCCCAAAGGTCCTTGTACAAATACAGTACTGTATTTAAGTAAGCCCGAAATGTAAAAAATGACCCACTTGTCGCTAGGCTCATCCTGTAAGATTAGAAAAAAAAATGGGCTGTGAAGATTAATGCTAAAAGTTTATATTATTACAGTTTGGTTCAGCTCGAAAAATTAGACTTAAAGATATTAACTCCCGGGGGGAAGTCCGTGTATATAGACACACAACTTGTTTTTTCGTCGATTTAAGGCATATGGAGGCCCCGTAGGGCAAAACGGGTATTGCTGACCTCCCCCAACTTTTCGAGAAAATTCGATTGACGGTATTTTTTGCGTAGGTTGGATATTTCAAACAGCTCTCTAGGGGGCCCTGGCGGCCCAAATCAATTTCTGAATAGCCAAATCGACGTAGTTTGACAAGCTCTACAACTCGGCTTTACCAGTTTTTTTGAATTATTGCGTATTATTGTGAATTTTTTTAAGTGTGTGTATATAAACACGCATTTCCCCCTACGGGTTCCCAAAAGCTCCTTCCCCCTGTGAGTTAATTGTCACTTTTTATTTCCTTTTTTTTTGACGTCCCTATTTTTTGTTATTTTCACTCGAAATATCTGATAAAAATATCTCTATAAATTCTTACTACCGTGAGGTCAACAGAACAATTTATTATTATTTTTGTTAACTCTCTGTTAAACTTTAACAACAATCTCACTACATAGAAATCATTCACTTTTTGGCGACAAAACCTGTTAGAAATTTCATTTTTGTTTTGATATTTCAACCACAGTGGCAATATTTTATATTGATGTTTATTTATTTTCTCGTATGGCGTCATATGTTTACATGCTAATATTAGTTTGATGTTATAAGAATCTTTGTTTATAATGGCTAAGAATAACTTGAATCGAATTTGGTCAGCATGGCTCTATATTTTTAT
>SCLG01000010.1:548902-562029 GCA_004367875.1 Oikopleura albicans | reverse complement strand
CAATTGTACCAGGCTGCAAGTGATACGAGAGCCTTCATTGACAATATGATTCCGTTGGTAAATTTTTTAGGTTGGTACTAATACACCAGGTGCGCCGTTATGTTACAAAACCAAATAAAAAAAAGTGTAACATTACGTAAAATTATAACATAACGGCGCAGTGCGTAGGCGATTTCTCTTGAACACGCCAAACAGTTACATAATGGATCCTACGGGGAAAAATATTGCGCAATACGTGTTTTTTTGTACAAATTGTAACATAACGGAAAATAGTGATTACGTAACTCTAAAATATTGTACAATACGCTGGAATTTTTTTCGCAAAAAAAATGTTACATAACGGGAGGAACGGGAAAAATAACATAACGGGTTATAAGTTGTAAGTTACAACTTGTTACATAACGACGCACCTGGTGTACTGTATCTGGTAATATGAGTCATTTGATACACAAGTTTCTTTCAGTGCCAATGCATTTATTAGTACTGTCACTACCATTTGATGGCTTTGTATCAAAAAAGCATTAGTAGCAAAAGAAGCTTTTTTGTCAAACGAGCGCGTACCCCGGGTTGATATAAAAGCCATATTAATATCTTGCACTCTGTCCTTCACCATGCGGCGGATCACATTGGTGACCACGACCAAATGGCTCTGCACATGCCAATGGAGTTTTGTCCCATTTTTGCGTTTGAACATCGCATGTTATTTCATCTGGATATCCATCCGGTAACAGTCGGCGGGGTATCGAAGGCCATGCACAATCAACAACACAGACTTTGTGCAATGTGGTGTACGTTTTTGTACCATATCCATTATCATATCCAGTATCATGTCCGTTATCATAACCATCATCATAGCTTCTGGAGGTTTTTTTTTTGTGTAAAGTGACATAGTAAAAGTGAACAATGTTTTGAACTGTGATTATTTGTTTTGTTTATCTAGTTGTTCCAAATCGAATGGTACCAAAAATGAATTTGGCTATTCGAAGTAAAATTAAAAAGTGGAGTGTAGTGGTCTAAATCAGTTTTGGCGCAAGTTCACTCTATCACGTGATAAATAAGAGCGAAGAAAAAAAAATACATGAAGGATTCAGTCGTAATAAAAATGAAGGGTCTTTTTCAAAGCATATGGGTACGTTTCCAGAACTAAAACCTCAGTAATTTTATGCTGATATGTACAAATAAAATTATGATAATTAAACACAATTAAGTGTAATAACAAAACCCCCCTTCGTTTTCGTCTTACTGCCTCAAAGTCCATGGTACGGTAATTGTTTTTGTATTTCTTCTTCTTATATTTGTCTTTTTTCGGTTTTTCATACGAATTATTACTTTCTCCGTACGTATCAGAGTCATATCCGTCATCTTTAGATTAGTTCGAAATTGAGGGTTTCATTGGTTAATGAACTTTCAGAATATCATTAGATTTTACGGAAGTTCATTTAGAAAAAAATGCTGTAACCGTTCCTAAACACAAACGCCTTTTTTCAAAAATCACTATTTGTGTTTGAGAATGTTTTTGGAGTTAACGAGTTGGGGTCAACCTTTAACATAAAACCTTAAAACATAAAGTTTTTTTTGAACTAAACTGCATATGGGATTTCCTCTTGGTAGTATGAAGTTGGTTCAGGCTCATAACCATTATCATAGCCATTATCGTTACTATTGTCGTAACCATTGTCGTAACCATTTTCGTAACCGTTGTCGTAGCCATCATCATATGGAATCTCATGTTCACGTTCTTCAAGGTGACACTGATATTTACCAGGACCCCAGTCGTAATTTTCAATTTTACATCCCTTCTCGAAATTAGGAGGATGTTTCGCCTTGCGACATTTTGCGTCGGTTGTTTTTGATCCATGTGGTAAATGTTTGAGAGTATTCCAATCGTTAATCCAGTGGCCCCCTTATGATTTTATTTTTTTTTAGCCATAATATCTGTGGAAAGAACAAAAGTATAAAGGCTGGACGGTATAAAAACCGACCAATTCTTGATTGCGTATTCTAGAATTTTTTCAACAATTGGTCGCTTTTTATACCGTGCAGTCTGTATGTATTCTAATTAAATATTGTACATATAAATGTACTTACCCTTGCAATAAAACCAACGCGGTTTGTAGATCCATGTATTTCTATCGGCCCCATATGGCATTATATGCGGATCAGAGACTTTTCGTTTTTCCGATCCCCTTTCACCTGTATTATCATCATCACCATAGCCATCATCACCATAGCCATCGTTACTGTAACCATCACCATAACCGTTGTCACGCCGTCGTCTATACCCTTCCATTTTATTTGCCCAATGGCCCGCCTTAGCATGAGTTCAACACTTTTTTTTTATATTTTTTTAACTCCCAGGAGAAGCGTATGCGTATATTTCTGTAGAAACCGGTAAATAAATTTTCAATTATGTCGGAACTCTGAGCCTGACAACGCACTTCCATCTTAACATGCCATTCGGGATAATAATTATACAAGCCCATTTCATATGCAGAATAGCAGAAAATAGTGGCGTGGTCAGGATTGACGTTCATTTGTTGAAGGGCAACGCATTGCTCCATGCAGTCTTGTCCGGCATAGTTTTTTATATAAGTATTAATGTAGTCGTCATCATGTTGGTACCCATAGTTTCCATATCCGTATGATTGGTCGGTGCCTAATAGGATGACCATATGCGTATATTTTATTAAGACGAAAATTTGAGAAAAAAACTAAGCATTAAAGTAACATGTAAAATAAAATCCAAAATATTGAAAAAATTCGACTTAGATAAAAGTAAATTTGACATAAGATAACAGTAATTTAAAAAATGAACAAGATATCGTCCTGATTTTTTAGCGGAAATGCATATTTCTCCTTAAAGTCGATTTTACGTCATAAATTAGACTTTTCGGGTCAATTTAGACTATACGCGATAACATCCGAGGTTTGACTCACAATGGTCTTGTGACGGTGAACTTTACAAAAGATTCTTTAAGCCTATTGGCTGCGGTGTGTGCGTCATGAGTTCAAATTATGAGTAATTAACAGAAAAAAAAGCTCCCTCCCGTTCCCGTGCAAACCCCAATCCCGCGGGATCCCGTTTCCATTTCCTACACTGCACCACACTCCTGGCCCCACACCCACATCAAACCTCCAAGAGTAATTTTCCATATTTGAACGGGTTTTGTTGAAATCGTATCAAATTATATCACATTGTGATTTACAGACGGAAAAAATAGTCGAGGTATAAACAAACTCGTGATCCCATCGACTTTACCAGTAATACGCCGTTGGCGGATTACACCTTAAGTGCGGCACTAAGAAGGGGAGGACTGTAATACAAAAATATTTTAAAAGAAGGAAATCGCCTTAAGGTGATTTGCCTTTCGGTGATTGGTCGAGCGCGCTCAAAAAAGACCAATGACAGGCCACATAGGCCTCAGACGCGCTGTCAAGCAACGTTACCAAAAAGTGGTAAAAGTATTTATTTTTTTCGCGTTTGTAACTTATGTAGAAAGGCACACCCTAATACCTATATAATTTTCTTCGTTTTGATGATCATAATGTCCACGATCTAAAAACAAATGTTGAACTGTCCAAATATTTAAACCAAATTGATATATTTTAGTATTTGTAAAGTTCTTCACAAGACCCAAATAATATTTGTATAAATAGCAATTCGTTAAAAGGTTTTCCACATTATCATTCAATCAAACCTGTTGCATCTTCCGTTGCTCTCGTCGAGGGTAAATTGAAGAGTACTAACCCTACAACCAAATAAAACTGCGAGTGGGTTTTGATTTACTTCTTTTTTACAAGATATAAAAAAAGGCATTAACAAAATAATTCAATTGAAATGTATTACAAAAAATAATAGACCTTTCAATTGGAGTTTTCTATAAATAGTGCAACAAAGTTAAAAAAAACGATAAAAAATTTCGAAAGATGTATTACAAGCCACGCGGTGAGTCATTTGCGTGGCTAAAGGACGCTAGCCAATAGTAGGCGCCTATAAAAAATCATGAGCCAATAGGCATGGCTTGTAATTTAGTTACAGACCCGCCGCGCCTACGAAATTTTTAATTACAAGACCCGCCGCGCTTTTTAATAACTTCTTATTACAGTCCATACTCTCAATACGGACGTACTCAAAACGGATAATTTATTCCAATACGGAGTTTTTTTGTGAAAAACAGTCGAAAATGGACACTTTAAGAATAAGACGTAAGCGAAGAGAACCAATAGCGTTCGTATTGAAAGTAAGGACTGTTAACACTTTAATGAAATACCTAAAACCATATTAATCACAAACACAAAATCACAATCTCAAAATCACAACCACGAAAGTTCGATCACGAAATAAAAAAAAAATCACAATCAAACTGAGTTTGGTTTGATTATTATTGAAGCGGCATGACATTTTGTGCCTTGATTTTTTTTATGAAAAAATCACACGTGTTATTTTACTCCTGTTTAAGTCTTGGAAACCGAAATAAATAAAATATCAAGTTTTTAATCCGATTATCGGATCCGCCGTCATCGATTACATTTAAATCCCTACTTTAATTTAAAAAATGGCTGATTAAAGTTTCCTTAAATTCTCCCGTAATCCATCCCACATACAGGATGAGGTAATATAGATGCTAAGCCTTTTTTTGGTGACTTATATTCGCTCAGCGCACTCGCGAACCAAAAACGGCTTAGCATCTATATTACCTCACCCTGTATTACGTATACTTTGTTCCAGTTTCCCATAAGACATTTCTCTTGAATTATAAATTTTAATAATTTATAATATTTGGCCGGGTGCCCATTGGGTCATTTAAGTAAAAAAATTAGTACTTTATAACTCGAAACCCAGGATAACATCCGGCGGTTTGAATATTTGATTGTGTTTTTTGTTGATTTAGTAATTTGCTTTTATATGATCGCATATTTTTCAGTGCTTCTTGAAGATGTTTAGAAAATTTCGTTATAACAATTGTCATGACCGTGATAATGGTCCAACTTTTATCAATCAGTGCAGCACACTTGGCTTACTTCATGTTCAAGGAAGTATTATTCCATGACATCAAACCCTAAACAAAACAGCTAAGCGTTTTTAGGGTGTGCATCATAGGTATAAATGAATCTTCAACACTTAACTCTCATGGGTCCCGCCTGGATTGCAACCCCAAGGGGTCTATTCGTTAAAATTTGAACGAAACACCTTTGCGGCTAGTAAAGCTAACATATTCGTCGGAAAACGTTTTAGAGCTGTTTTAAACCGATATTCTGATACAGTTGGTGTGGTAAAGAAAGTGACACTTTCGTTTCCGATTTTTTTTGTCTAAACTGTCACTTCATTCCATTTTGTCACTTCGTTCCATTTTGTCACTTCGTTCCATTTTGTCACTTCGTTCCATTTTGTCACTTGAAAAAAAATTCTTCATTTTTTTCGATTAATGGTTCGCGAACTTTCCCCCCTCCGGAAACAAGCCAATCAGAGCGCGACCTTTAACCTACTCGAACCTTGAATAGGGTTTAACGGACGGTTTTTATGGAAAACAATTATTGGTCCAAATAAGTTCGTAACTACGAGTATGGTTCGTACTCATGAAAACTGGCATTAACTCTTAGGGGGAAGGTGTTTTGGGAACCCGTAGGGGGAAAATGAGTGTAAATAAACACGCACTTAAAAAAAATCACATTAATTCGCAATAATTCAAAAAAACTGGTAAATCCAAGTTGTGGAGCCCGTCAAACTACGTCGCGACGCGTCGATCTGACAATTCAGAAATTGATTTGAGCCACCAGGGCCCCCTAGAGAGCTGTTTGAAATCTCCAACCTACGCAAAAAACACCGTCAATCGAATTTTCTCGAAAAGTTGAGGGGGGTCACCAATACCCGTTTTGCCTTACAGGGCCTCCATATGCCTTAAATCGACGAAAATAACAAGTTGCGTGTCTATTTACACGCACTTCCCCCTGGGAGTAAAAAAAAGGATTGCAATATAAACGCAGATAAATGAAATTTTAGCCTGCAACGATTTTATTTTACGGAGACTTGAGAAACATTGTAATTGAACTTGAACACAAATATTAACATTTTTGGGTGCGTTTTTCTTCGAAAAAACCATCCATTGTATTTTGAAACTATCTAATTACCATGGCGAGCAAGATAATTGTTAAAAAGTTTATACCACTCTTGCGGTACGGGTCTGTCTTCTGCTGTCAAATTTCTGCCTGTTTTCTTGAGTACTTCAATGGCATTTGATTGAAATTCGTTGCCTATTGATGGCAACAACTTTTTACAATGGTTTATGAAATCAAAATGTCGTAAAGATGTGAATAATTTGGTCAGTCCATCGCCAGTACTTAATTTGTGCAAAACAGTAAGTCCGACCAGTAAACAAGGATTTTCCGTTACTTTCTCCAGTCTCACTGGGAAGGGATGGACGCCGAGGCCTTTATCTGTGTTTTAAAAACGATATCACTGTTTAGCAATTTTCTATTGTTCATTTTTAGATTTTAGAAGCATGACTCATGCTGCATAAGATACATCACCTAACACGTTTTGTTAACACCATTAAACGTCCAAAACTGTTAACATAATGTAACTTTGTTAACATAATGTAGTTTAGGGTTTTTTTTTCTAGATCTAGGAATTGCGCAATTCAATTTTTATCGCATTTTCTTTATTGTGTCAAATTGATCGTTACGAAAATCGGGATAAATGAAATTATGGATGAAATTGTAGAAATATCTAATAAAACGACTAGCCTTTCAGGTCGCCAAATTCATAGCTTTGTTAACATAACGTGTTAGGGCGTGAGCGGAAACCGAGGTTCATCAAATCTAAAAAATGCTCACATAGAACGTGACTGAAAACTATTAACATAATGTAACTTTGTTAACATAATGAGTTTAGACGTAGGCGATTGTTAACATAACGTGTTAGGGCGTGGGCGGAAAACGAGGTTCATTAAATCCAAAAAAGTGTTAACATAATGTAACTTTGTTAACATAATGTAACTTTGTTAACATAACGTGTGTTAACATAACTTGTTAGGTGGTGTATTTCATAAGCAAGATTAGAATGGAAATGAGAATATTTTTTTCGAGAATATTACGTCCAAATTTGATCAGGTATCCCTTTTACAGGCTGGACGAAAAAAAAGCGACCAATTGTTGACAACTGATTTGCGTATTCAAGAATTTTTTTTTTAATGAGTCTGTTTTCGCGTAAATCGACCAAGTGTTGACAAGCGAAAATACCAGAAAATGCGTAAATTCGTTTTTGGTCAACAACTGGTCGCTTTTTATTTCGTCCAGTCTGTACATGTTTAATTTATAAATTGGTATAATGTCTAACATTCTTGTCGTTCACCCTTAAGTGTCGCGTTTTTTGCAGCTCGAGTACCACAATTACGAGGAGTAGGACCGTATCTTTATTATACAGTTGTGTATGCGAGAACTTGACACTTTCACTTGTCAAAAACCGTCAAGTTCTCGCACGATCGTCAAGTTCTCGCACCACCGTCAAGTTCTCGCAACATTTTTGTCAACCAATATAATTTTGTTTTGCATTTATCACTATGAAAACTTCAAAACTTAATTTTGAGGCAACGAAATGATTTGCTCAACAAGTCACGCAGAATACGATGGTCAATTTCACTTTTGTTTTGAGTTCATTTAAAAAATTTTTTTTTTCTCTCTGTCAAGTTCTTGCACGAATTTTACCAAAAATTTTCCACAAAATTTACCAAAAAGTGTCAAGTTCTCACAAATTTTCCGAAAATGCTACGTTTTTAGTGCGGAATTTTCCGAAAAACCGTCAAGTTCTCGAAATTGACGACAATTTCCTAAAAAGCGTCAAGTTCTCGCACGTCAAGTTCTCGCATCCACAACTGTATATAATACACTACTTGCGCCGATATCTAGTCACACTTTATCGGGTAAAAATTTCGACTCAAATTTTCCCGCGACCCCACGTACGCACTGCGCCGTTATCGGATCAATATTATCTTGATTTTTCAGAATACTTTGAACGCACGTTTTCCCGAAAAACTGGCTAATTATTTATATAAAGGACTGCTTAAATTTGTGACATTATTGTGTACTATAAATTATAGTGGTACTCTTAAAAACACTGACTTTGCATATATTATCACTATGCATTATTGTGTCTGTCAAATTTGCTGCTTGAATAAGCTTTCCGACAAAAACGTCGTCAAGGTGAAATAGCGGCACCTTTTTCGCCATCTTCGAAATTAGCAATGCGGCATTATTTTTCATTAGGTAGGCGGCGCCAGAGAAATAAGGTGGAAAAAAAGGTGAATCTGTTAAAATCTCAGCCGGTGTGAAATACTTATATCTTAGATCCACGGTGGGATCGTCGTGGTCCTTTATACACCCCATCATCGTTTTGTTAGATTGCTCTGTTTGAAAGTTATTGAATTATAAATTTGGACGGTAAGCAAAACATAATCCTGGAGGCTTTTTGCACTTTACTGCCATGTGCGGATTTTTCTTAGGATCGACTGGGCGTTTCACATGAATTTCCGCACAGTGTTCCGGGAGAACCATAACAGATTCCGGCTTCCATAGGGCCAATTTTGACCATTAAAAAAAGAATCTCGGTAAGTTCGACACGGCTGTTTTTTAGTCGGTTTAGATTTTCTAGTGACCGAAAGTGACCGGAAATGAAAGAGAATAACATAATATGCAAGGCTTTGAGCAATTTTCCTATGATTTTTAACGCTATTTTGACGTCATCGTTGCAGTCATCGCCCTATCACACGGTACTTTAATCAATAACTCGTTCCTAATGTTTTAACATGCATCATAAGGCTTTCCGGCATAAGAAGAATATCGTCGTCGCCTTTGAAGATATAATCCGCTTGCGGGCAGTATTTTTCAATATACGTGAAAAAGCTGAAACGAATAATAAATTATCATAACTTATAATTCATAAGATCCGCAATCAAAATGGAAGGATAAATAAAATACCTGAATTCTTTGTATATCAGGTTATAATGTGACTCATAGAAATCCGATTGTAAAATGTCGTTCGATTTAAAATCATCATTAGAAATCGTTCTCCCCTGTTCTTTCCCTAGCAAGAATATAAAATGGATATCAACGTCCAGCCAATATATTTTATTCAGCCATGTTTGACGAATGGCCTTTCGCAGGAAAGCATTACTCGGCATTGATTTGATACCAAACAGAACAAGGGGCTTCCAACCCTTTTTAGGACAAGGGGGAGGCGTGTGTAAAAATGGATAATCAGTTTGTGTTTTCATGTCGAATAAAGCGCCTATTAGATGTTTTTTTGCGTCAATCATATGGTAAAAATGGACCTTACGGTAGTAAACAGATTACGTATAAATGGCTTTAAATTTTATTATTCTTATTTTATTAATCGTGTTTTTCACCGTTTTCGATTCGCTGAAATTATTATGGAGTGAATTTCAGAAATCGAATATGTTTTTAAGCACCATACGATATGGTCCATAAGGTCGACTTTTTTTCGAAAAAAATTGTCAAAAAAGATCCCTTCTAGAGACTCTCGAAAACTAGGGTAAAAAATAATTTTTTTGAACAAAAAAATCACTGGCCAGAGAACTTTCGAGGAAGGTGTTTTCTAGAAACATCAGATCCGTCCTTACCGTCCTCACGATATGTACTTATTTTTTTTTACTTTTTGAACTTACTTTTGAAAGTAAAAAGACAGTAAAATATACTCTGGTATCAAGGAAATACTTGCTCATCTTGGCGGTACCGGTCGGTTAACAAAATTTAGCCAAAAGTTTATAAAAAGTCGTGCAAATTGATTTAATAGAGCGAGAACATTAAACATCATTCCTAAATGTGTGTACTCGTCCTGATAACGAAAAAGGCCATCGCTTCCGCATATACGATGTCGCTGAAGAAACGTATGTCGGGCCACTAGTTTATATTCGTTAATAAAATTGTTTCGGGTTCGACAAATACGGGGCTTTAAGGGTTCTTTGCCCCAGGAATCCTCGGATTTATCGTCAGACACCAGGAAGCGGCGTCCAGCTCGGAGTTCATAGTGTCCTTGTGTTCTTGTTACTCCTCCACAGTCATCTAGTTGATCACAAATCTCCAAAGCAGGGTGTAAGTTTGAAAACTCCAAACTTTTTTGTGTTAGTGTTATTGATTGCGGATATCCTATAAATAAATACTGGTTTAGTCTCATGAAAATCGGCTACGCGTTTCTAGTATACCGTGTCGGCATATTTTAAAATGATATTGGCCAATAAGAGCACCCCATTGCAAGAAATAAGAAGAAAATTGCTCTATTCTAGAAACGCTCAGCCGATTTTCATGAGGCTAAACCTGTAGTATTTAGCGCATAATGTGTTTATCTTCTTAAATTACCCCTAACAGAAGCGTGAGGTATTTTACACAGGGCTCGGCATAATTCAAAAATAAAAACGAGCTGTGCTGAACTGTCCTCTCGAGCTCAAAATTAACAACGAGCTGTCCTAGGCTGTCCTGAGCTGTCCTGTGCTGGGCTCTTGAGGTAAAAAAACATGACCTGTCCTGTCGAACTGCCCAGCTAGCTGTCGAGCTCGGAAGGCCAGCTGGCTGTTGCCGAGCCCTGATTATACACCAACTAACCCGTTATTTTAACAAAATTTAACTATATTATCAGTTTTTAAGGTTTGATGGTGTTAAGATAACGGATTAGGTTGTGTGTAGCTGGTTAACTCTTACAGTGCCAAGTTGGCACTTTCGCATGAGAAATCTGACGTAAAATATGGCAAGATCAGGGAATTTAAACAATACTTTTTTTGGGTTGTTTGGCTTCATCAAATGAAGTAACACTAAAAATTAACATAGAATGATCGATTAAAAAGTCGGACTAGAAATACAACTTTATCTCTGTTATCAAGAGTAATTAGTCATAGATTGAACCCAGGAAACCCCTAAAAATAGGTTATTTGCAATAAATAGCTTTCAAAAAAAATTTTTCTTTGACATATTTTCCAAAATTGTAAACTAGTAAACGGTTCGCTAGCCTACAAAAAACAGCAAACTGGGATATCCAGCTATAAAAAGACGAAATCATAAAGTACCTTGTAAAAAAGACGAATTCCCAAAGTACCACCTTCTGCCTTTGAGGAGAAAATCGTTCAACGTCGGGTTTTCTATCGGGTCTTCAACCAGGTTTTCGATTGGGTTTTTAATCGGCGTTTTAATCGGATTTTCAGTCGGGCTTTCATGTGCCAGTTTTTCCAGAAGGAGATCAATTGGCGATTTTGTCGCGTTTTGACCTGGCTTCTCAATTATACGAAAGTTCATTTTTAGAGAATTTTGGTTTTCGATTGGCGACCCCATTGGTTGGCCATTTGAGGGTTCTGTCGGACGTTCATTTGGAGTGTCAATGATATTTTTACTCAGGTTTCTACTCTGGTTAACAAGCGGGTCCGTTGTATTGCACTTCTGGGAATTCAATATTTGTAATTCTATGGACTGTGAGCTGATAAAAAGGTCAAATTATGATGATTCAAATTAACCCAGTGGTCCGGTATCTAACATACAGTATGTTTCACGACGTTATGTTTCTATGTTCACGTATGTCCCGTTTTACTTTTAAGAAATAAGTGCCAACCTACTCCATCTGAGCCATTATTGTTTCCTTATCAATTTTTGAAACTTGTATAACATAAAAAATTACTTTTATCAATATAATGCACGAGGATGGTACAATTAATGGAAACTTCCCATAAATTTTAGCTAAATTGCCATATTTTTTGTTCATTTTGTCGTGTTTGAAAACACCTACACACAGCATCGTTATCTTTTTTTTTTAATTTGGTTAAGCTACATTATGATTAACATGTCAAATTTGACATGTCAAATGAACTACAAAGTTGCCCAAAACACTTTGGCTCGCTTTGTATACCCCTCGTTTCACATGATTACCCGCTGAAAAAAAGCATTTTTTTTACTTAATTTCAAGATGGTTGTCTCTATAAAAAAATATAATGAAAATATATAATGAAAATATATAATGGAAAAAGAGTGTTAGAGAGAACCATCTAGAAATTAATTAAAAAAATATTTTTTTTTCAACGGATAATCATGTGAAACGACGGGTAGAATGCGATCTATACCAATTGATCGAACCCCACATTTTTATTATCGATTTTTTATCATAGCGAGGCAAGAATTTGACCGTTGCCTGGTTAAATACGAAATTTTTGCATGGCCTAATGTGTATAGGCATTCATAAGCAATAATTAATAGAAATGCGAATATTACCCATCTGGGGCTAAATACTTTGAGTGCATCACTTTTGGTGATCATCATCCAGTTTATTTGGCCTAAAATACATTTTAAATTATAAATTATAATTGACTCATTTGGGGAGTACGACATACAAAGACTAATTAAAATTTTGCGTAATATTTCACAAAAAAAAAATGTTCCGCGCAACCGAATTAAAGGAACTTGACAAATTTTCCTCGAAAATTTGTGTCAATGAGGTCGTACAGATCGTGTAGTTTTCGTCGTGTAGATCATGTTTTTCTAGGTGAAAAATGTTTTTGATCCCATCTTCCCATTATGTGAAAATAAGAAAAATATTAGATTTGGATCTAAAACGTTATTAGATACAAAATTAAGACCAAACATGAAACACTATTACAGTCCCTGATGCCTTGAGTGCCGCTGTCTTGAGTGCCGCTGATGCCTTGAGTGCGGGAGAAACTTTTTTAACACGGATTTGGTTAACACGGAATTTTTCTAACACGTTTTTTTTAAATACCGTGTTAAAAAAAATACTCGTTAGAAATAACTCTCGTAATAAGTGTTTCCGTGTTAAAAAAAATCCGTGTTAGAAAATAAATCTCATAAGAAGCTTTTCGTGTTAGAAAAAATCAGTGTTAGAAAATAAATCTTCTAAGAAGCTTTTCGTGTTAAAAAATAAATGATCCAAAATTTTTTAACACGGAATTTTTATGAAAAAACGGAATTATTAGTTAAACTTCTAACAAACACTGAACATCACATTTTTTAAATAATATGACAATTTTTTTACTCACTTGTATTTTTTATTTGGTGAAAAAAGTGTTAACATAACGGTTTATGTGGTGTATTACTGTTTACTTTATAACAAACGGTTAGGG
>SCLG01000010.1:531838-548833 GCA_004367875.1 Oikopleura albicans | reverse complement strand
TTAACCACAAACGTCGTGCGGTTAACCGTTTGTGAAGCCGGTTAACCATTATGTTTTTGTGCTCAAATCGACCAAAAAGTGTCCAAGGGTGGTCGGCGAGCTTCCGAAAGTACGCCATTCGATTCAGAACCATCGATTTGCCTATAGTGCAAATTACGAGGGATCAGCGAAGGATCAGCGTCCTTGTTTTTGGTTGGGGTACCGCTGGCTATTTTTGGTTGGGGGTTAAGTGACGCGTTTTTGGCCGATTTTTTTGCGTCACTTACGGGAGTCGGGACTGTATGTTTTTAAGCACCAAACGATATGGTCCATAAGGTATTCTTTCCTTTTTTTCGAAAAAAAAAATGTCAAAAACAGATCCCGTCTAGAGACTCTCAAAAACTCTCGAAAACTAGGGTTACAAAATAATTTTTTTGAACAAAAAAAAAATCACTAGACAGAGAACTTTCAAGGAAAGTCTTTACTAGAGACGTCAGATCCATTCAACATCATTCCTAAATGTGTATACTCGTCCTGATAACGAAAAAGGCCATCGCTTCCGCATATACGATGTCGCTGGAGAAACGTATGTCGGGCCACTACTTTATATTCGTTAATAAAATTGTTCCGGGTTCGACATATACGGGGTTTTAAGGGTTCTTTGCTCCAGGAATCCTCGGATTTATCGTCAGACACCAGGAAGCGGCGTCCAGCTCGGAGTTCATAGTGTCCTTGTGTTCTTGTTACTCCTCCACAGTCATCTAGTTGATCACAAATCTCCAAAGCAGGGTGTAAGTTTGAAAACTCCAAACTTTTTTGTGTTAGTGTTATTGACTGCGGATATCCTATAAATAAATAGTATTTAGCGCATAATTGTGTTTATCTTCTTAAATTACCCCTAACAGAAGCGTGAGGTATTTTACACAGGGCTCGGCATAATTCAAAAATGAAAACGAGCTGTGCTGAACGGTCCTCTCGAGCTCAAAATTAACAACGAGCTGTCCTAGGCTGTCCTGAGCTGTCCTGTGCTGGGCTCTTGAGGTACAATAAAATGATCTGTCCTGTCGAACTGCCCAGCTAGCTGTCGAGCTTGGAAGCCCAGCTGGCTGTTTATACACCAACTAACCCGTTATGTTAACAAAATTCAACTATATTAACAGTTTTTTAAGGTTTGATGGTGTTAAGATAACGGATTAGGTTGTGTGCAGCTGGTTAACTCTTACAGTGCCAAGTTGGCACTTTCGCATGAGAAATCTGACGTAAAATATGGCAAGATAAGGGAATTTTTCTTTATAAAGACTAACAACATGCATGACTTAGTTGGAAAAAAATAGGAAATGGACAAGTCAAATTTTCGAAAAAAACTGTTTTGGCCAAAATGTTCGTCATGAAAAGTTAGTTTTTAATATTTTTGGAAAAATTGTTTCCAAGTATTTATTTTTGTTTATTTACTGTTTCCAAGTATCAAACTACAATTTTAACGTAATTGAGTGAAAAGCAGGAGATTTCCATACGATTCTCCCATAGGAGTTCTGGAGGGCCTACGGAGCCAATTCTCATGGGACTTTGAGATTTTCTTATGACAACCTCAAAAAACGCATAAAAAATTGAAAAAAAAATATTTAACCCCTAGATATCGTGGTTTTCGTTTAGCCAAAAAACATGCCTTTATCCTAATTTATCACGTGACTCGTTGAACTTGACCTTGATTTTCCAAAAAAATTAAAAACTAACTTTTCAAGACGAACATTTTGGTCAAAACAGTTTTTTTTCGAAAATTTGACCTGTCCATTTCTTATTTTTTTTCAACTTATTGTAACAAAAATGTTTGAAGATGAGATAAGATTTTAGTCATTTTCTTAAGCCCCAAACACGACCCCCGGACGTTCGTTAAACAATACTTTTTTTGTGTTGTTTGGCTTCATCAAATGAAGTAACACTAAAAACCAACATAAAATTATTGATTAAAAAGTCGGAAAAGAAATACAATTTTATCTCCGTTATCATGAGTAATTAGTCATAGATGGAACCCAGGAAACCCCCAAAAATAGGTTATTTGCAATTAATAGCTTTCACACACATTTTTTTCTCTGACTTATTTTTCCAAAACTGTTAACTAGTAAACGGTTCGCTACCCTACGAAAAATTAGCAAAATGGCATACCCAGCTATTAAAAAGACAAAATCATAAAGTACCTTGTAAAAAAGACGAATTCCCAAAGTACCACCTTCTGCCTTTGAGAAAAAAATCGTTCAACGTCGGGTTTTCTACCGGGTCTTCAATCAGGTTTTCGATTGGGTTTTTTATCGGCGTTTTAATCGGATTTTCAGTCGGGTTTTTATGAGCCAGTTTTTCAAGAAGGAGGTCAATCGGCGATTTTGTCGCGTTTTGACCTGGCATCTCAATTATACGAAAGTTCATTTTTAGAGAATTTTGGTTTTCGTTTGCCGACCCCATTGGTTGGCCATTTGAGGGTTCTGTCGGACGTTCATTTGGAGTGTCAATGATATTCTTACTCAGGTTTACACTTTGTTTAACAATCGGGTCCGCTGTATTGCAGTTCTGGGCATTCAATATTTGTAATTCTGTGGACTGTGAGCTCACATAAAGGTCAAATCATGATGATTCAAATTAACCCGGTGGTCCGGTATGTAACATACCGTATGTTTCACGACGTAGGGCAGAAAGGGTATTGCTGAACCCCTCAACTTTTCAAGAAAATTCGATTGACGGTATTTTTTGCGTAGGTTGGAGATTTCAAACAGCTCTCTAGGGGGCCCTGGTGACCCAAATCAATTTCTGAATAGTCAGATCGACGTAGTTTGACCAGCTCTACAACTTGGCTTTACCAGTTTTTTTTGAATTATTGCGAATTATTGTGAATTTTTTAAGTGCGTGTTTATTTACACGCATTTTCCCCTTACGGGTTCCCGAAAACTCCTTCCCCCTGAGAGTTAAGAAATAGAATTTGACCGTTGCCTGATTAAATACGAAAATTCTAAATGGCCTAATGTGTATAGGCATTCATACGCAATTATTAATAGAAATGCGAAGATTATCCATCTGGGGCTAAATATTTTGACTGCATCCTTTTTGGTGATCATCATCCAGTTTATTTGGCCTAAAATACACTGTAAATTATAAATTATATTTGACTCATTTGGGGAGTACGACATACAAAGGTTAATTAGAATTTTCCGTGATATTTCACAAAAAATTGTTCCGCGCAACCGAATTAAAGGAACAAATTGTTTTCCCGAAATTTTTGGCCTCTCTCATTCGAGGTCGTAGATCACGTTTTTTTAGGTGAAAAATGCTTTTGATCCCATCTTCCCATTATGTGAACATACAATAAGATGAAAACTATTAGATTTGGATCTAAAACTTTATTAGATACAAAATTAAGACCGAACATGAAACACTATTAATAATAAATGGATGTATTAATGTCAAGTACAGTTGCTGAAATCTAAATGAATCGACGTTCAGCGTCGCAACTTGAAGTTGGGCTGTTTCTCGATTAAAAATTGTCTTAACATTCATGCGCATATTGGGTAGCTAGCTACCCATTTTCACTTTATTTCTAAATAAAACGAGAACGGTTTGTGATAATAAAAAGCGGACAACGGATTTGAAACCAAAAACCATTTTTATGTTTTTATATGGGAGAAAAATATTTTTTTTAAAAATTGTTTTCACGTTTGGGTCCGTGGAGGACGAGGGTTAAAATTGAAAATCACCCTAGTAAAAGAAGAAGAACATGGCTTCAAAATAAAATAATAATCTAAAAAATCCGTTCATTTTTTGGCGCGTTAGGGCGAATTGGGTAGCTAGCTACCCCAGATGCGCATGACTGTTAAACACCGTTATCGTGAGTGACACAAAGTAGTAAAGTCTGAAAAAGCCCGGGGCACCGGGCAGCGGGTTCACATGCAACTCGCCCAGTATATTGTTCGTTAGAAGCAGAAGAATTCGACGCCACATTTTTCTACGCGTTATACAATAGAGTTATACGGCAGTCTGTAGTGATTTTTAATACGTTTTTTACTCATTTAAGTACTCAGTCAAAGCGTTTTGGGTTTACCGTTTGATGATTATTATCAACCATATATTATTTTTAAATACATGTACCTTCAAATTAAAACTCAACTTTTCTCTGATGAAAAGATTTCATGCCAAAGAACTTCTTAGTATAATGAATATATTCTGGAATCCCTCTTTCCGCCGTGGCGAACGTTATTGATTAACACGAAAAACCAAACTCTTTAAAAAAAGCTCAAAATTAAAAACAAAAAGCTAACTGCTGGGCAACACCGACAAGAGTGGTGTCCCTAGTATATTGATTAGGAACCAACAATTAAGGGTTAAAATATTGTAAAATATTTCGTCATTTTGCGCAAATGGTGGCGGTGTAACTTGACATCGTATTTCTCATAACATTTGAAAATGATGCAATAAACAGATTTAGGTTATGAAATTAACCTAGTACGAGCATACAAAGGACAAAAGTTATAGGCCAAAGAAACCATATGTCACATATGATATGTGTGATTTGAAAGAAATATTACATTTATATTTCAGTCATAAGTGCAGATATTACCGATTCCGGCACTAAAAAAGGAAACAGAAATACTATTTGTGAAAAATATTCCCAATGGAAAGAGCCGGAGGGAGGTCCGCACCAAAAACAGCAACTTTTTGTTTACTATCTTGGTTAAAGTATTGTATGAATTAAATTATTAAATAATTATAAAGTGCATCTTTGAATAAAAAAATACTCTATGAAAAATTTCAAACGTTTAAAGTTTCAATACATTAGCGTCACTTACGTAGATTTAAAAATAACGGTTTTGTTTCGAATGACCTTAGAGTCGGGTTAATTTTTGGACAAACCTACTTTTTAGGTCATAAATGTACAGGTGACGTGTTAGTGAGTTCGTTTTTTGACAAAATTTTCCGAAATTTGTAAAATACAATTAATTTTTTTAAGTAGCCTTTTTTGGACTTACGGCCTTAAATGGACCGTAAATGACTGTTAACCGGGCTTAATCAAAGATCGCAGATTTTTTGGTAAAAATTCGAGAATTCGAAATTTCTCGCACGCGTTCAAAATCGGCGTTTTCAAATTTTGATCGAATGGACCCCTTCAGATTATATGCCACTTGAGACCCTTAAAAATTTTGAGTTGAAATACGGTATACAGCAGGGATCGAAATGTGAATCACACTCACAATCACACGTGTAATTTTTGCGTGACTTTGATTGAATTTTTTTTTGGGTTTTGTGAGTGCTTCGCTTTTTTCGAATTGTGATTTTGTGATTTCTGTGATTTTTGTGATTTTTTTTTTATCTTTTTACGATTGAATTTTGTCATATTTGTTGTAAATTTTTTGTAGTCGAAATGGATAATTTTGCAACGCGGGTAGAAAACACGTGAATCGGCCGTGAACAATAACAGGTTATTGATGACATTGAATTAAGAAATTTTCCAATTTCTAATCCATTTTTTTTATTTTTGCAAAAAAATTCGTCATTAAACAAACTTTCACTTGCTCCAAACCGGGATCGGTTTATTTTCATTCTTCCATTTTCGTACATTGGCGGCTTCTTCAAGCATAGCTAAAACGATTGGACTGATGGAATTCGTTGAGTCGGCCGGGTTTTGGCTAGTTACTAAATAACAATTTAATTATATTACACCACCTGCGCAATTATCTGGCCGACATTCTCGCGGAAAAATGTTTTGTTACGTAATAATGGCCAGATAACTGCGCAGGGCGTAGGCGGACTGTCTGGAACATGCTCGGCCAAAAGCGGCCAGATAACAGCACGAGCGGGAATTCCGGCCAGATAACTGCTGACCATATAACTGCGCAGGTGGTTATAAAGAAGCGGAATCTAATTTTGGGACCTCGGTATTTGTGAGAACGAGAATTCTCCTAACAGTAGTGTTACATGATTTTTTTAAATGAAATATAGTAGGTTAGGTATTCCTTAAAGGAATTCACAGGTAAAGAGTTGACAATGACCGAACGAGTTGACATTGGCGGAACAAGTTCACAGTTTTTTTTGTCATAAAATCGGCAATGCAAGTGTCAACTCGTTACCTCACCGACTATAATATAAACCTTAAGAAGCGAAAATAATAATCTTATTAATTTTGTGAATTTTTCTTAATTGCATTACTTAAAATAATAAATAATTTTTTTTTTGGAATTTTACATGGTTTTATTTAAAAATTGAGTTAATTCCTGAGAATCAATGAGTTTCAGAACGAGTTGACTGTAATGCAACGAGCTGACAGTTTTTGACAAAAAATCGGCAACGAAAGTGTCAATTCGTTACCTTACTGACTGCATAGAAATAATGCGGCGGTGTGTAACTGAATTCCATGCCACTAACAACACTGTTGACTTAAAATAGCGTGGTTGAATACTATTTCACGAGTCATCTATATTCTCAAGGAACGGCATGGAATATTCGTTACAGTCCTGAACTCCGAAACGGGTTTAATTTCAGAAATAGACTCGGAAGTTATACCAAAAAATCGACAAATCAAACAGATTTTTCACATTTTCTAATTGTGTTTTTATGTACCTTAGGTACCGAAAGTTTTTCTTACCCAATGAACTATCCGAAACAAAGAAATAAAGCATCAGTTGTGTGGTAAGAAGGAAATGCATTTGAATTATGTTTTGATCTTTCCGACGCAGCGGTTTTTATAAAAAATATCATGCTCGTCAATATTAAGTGTAACCAACAAATTAAACTAATAAAGCCACTAGATTCATATTAATATTAAATCATATTGACGCCTTTTAAAACGTTTTTCACTATAATAATTGTATGCGATAGGATATGGCATAGGATATGGCGATAGGATAGGCTGGTGGTTTTCAATTAAAACTTGCAAATATTGGTTGTTGACCAACACGTAGGGTCAGCAAACCGAAATTGATAAAATTAACGGCGTTTGGTAAGATAAATGGAAATCGCGATATGGTTTGGTGCAACAGTGTTTAGGTACTATGGTACATGGTCAATTTGATAACAGTAGTATATATACAGTGTAGAATTGCAAAACACTGCTAAAGGGGTTATGCGGCCACTTTCGCATTCCAAAACCGGCCTCATATACCCTCAGGCGGCCTGATAAACCCCTAGGACGTATGCGGAAAAGCTGAAAAATGTGCAAAACAAGGTTGCCTGATAAGCGCACGAGCGGGGAACTGCGGCATACCCAATTGTTATTCTCTATAAATATCCAATGAGAGAAAGGCCTGGGTTGGGTTCCGTAAAAAACCTTGCCTTGGTAATGCTAGCGACCGTAAGATAAAATTTAAACAATTAAGACTAAGATAGTTAAGAAGTCAATTAAGACCTGTTTTACTTTGGGCGTTGGGGAAATTTGGAGCGTTGGTTAACTTTTCCAACACTGATATTGGCTTAACCTAATAACTATTTAAAACTACTTAAATTCTCTTAGTAAGGATGGATTCCGGGAAATTGGGTCAATAATTGCATAGTGGTACAAAAGTGGAAAATGCTCTTTAGCGCCAACGCGTGACAGACTAGGAATTGTAGGTCAATTTTCTTGAATTTTTTGGTCTTGATTATCGCGTATATGAAGTTTCATCAAGTTTTGAGGTATGTTTCAAAATTTTATTTCCTGGAATCCTTCCTACTTATCGTCCTGATTTTAAAACGGGAAAAATTTTTTTTAGCAAAAATGCATATTTCTCCTTAAGTGCGGCCCTTAAGAGGGGAAGGACTGTAATACAAAAATATTTTAAAAGAAGGAAATCGCCTTTCGGTGATTTGCCTTTCAGTGATTGGCTTAGCGCGCTAAAAAATGACCAATGACAGGCTGTATAGGCCTCAGACGCGCTGTCAAGCAACGTTACCAAAAAGTGGTAACATTGTTTATTTTTTTCGTGTTTGAAAATCACTACGATATGCTATCACTTCTTTTCAATTTTTTTTCGGCGCCAAATCAGGTCAATTTTTCGTCTCAGTGATCGAATTTGAACTTTTCTGATTGGTGAAGCATATAATTACGAATATTTGCTTTTTGTTTAACAAGCATGCCTATATTCTCATTAGTCGACTTTATTGATCGTTTAGATTAATCGCAACATTCCTACCCCTTTAAAGATGACTGTCGAGTTTTTTCCATTAAATTACATGGCACCTATACTTCATTTGGGCCAAACATGTTCGGTTTTTCCTATTCAGAAATCTTATTTACCGTAAAAATATATTTATTAGTATTTTTGAGTGAATTACAAGAGAAAGAAAAAGACAAATTAAGTTTAATAAAATTAAATGTACGTTGTCTCCGAGAACATATTGTAAATATGATTGAAAAACAATGCTTTGATGATGAATATTGATTAGAATTAGTGACATATTGTTAGAGCGAGCAATAAAATTCGTGTGCCTGAAAATTTCGCGGGAAAAATTATGAATATTTATTTTAACTCTCAGAGGGAAGTAGTTTTTAGGAAACCGTAGGGGGAAATGCGTGTATATAAACACGCACATAAAACATCACAATATTTCGCAATAATTCAAAAAACTGGTAAAGCCAAGTTGTAGAGCTCGTCAAACAACATCAATCTGACTATTCAGAAATTTATTTGGGCCACCAGGGCTCCCTAGAGATCTGAAATCTGTTTGAAATCTCCAACTTATGCAAAAAACACAGTCAATCGAGTTTTCGCGAAAAGTTGAGGGGGTCATGAATACCCGTTTTGCCTTACGGTGACTCCATATGCCTTAAATCGATGAAAAAAACAAGTTGCGTGTCTATATACACGCACTTCCCCCTGAGAGTTAAATTTCAAAAGTGTTAAAAAATTCGCATTTTTAATTCTGAACGAAAATGGTTTGTAGAAATAACTCCTTTTAGATTACTTTCGAAAATTTCATATCGGACATTTCTATCATGAACAACCTAACAGGTAAGTTTGCGAAATATGAACCAGTTGACTCAAATGTTTTTCGTTTTTCCATTTGCTCTTTAACTCCCAGGGGGAAGTGCGTGTAAATAGACATGCAGCGTGTTTTTTCAATAAAAATAGAACGGCTGGTGATAATAAAAAACGGACAACGGATTTGAAATCCAAAAAAAAATTTTACGTTTTGATATGGGAGAAAAATATTTTTTTTAGAAAATTGTTTTTACGTTTGGGTCCGTGGAGGACGAGGGCTAAGGTTGAAAATCGCCCCAGTAAAAGAAGAGGAATAAAATCAAAATAAAATAAGAATCAAAAAAATCTGTCCATTGTTTGGCGCGCTAGAGCAAATTGGGCTCTACCCCAGATGCGCATGACATCGAGGGTTTTCGAAGAAAACGTTTTTTGGAAAAAGGCCACTAGAGGCCCTTCAGGAGGGGCCAAAGTTGCAAAAATCGACAACCGACGTGTGTCCATAAAGGACAAAAAACAAAAAAAAATACAACCCTGGCCCCTCCTTAGGGACCTCCAGTGGCTTTTCTCGAAAAACCCGCGATGCCCCTTAAAATAGGGCATTTGAGTTTGCCATCAAGTAGCGATATTCATAATCTGAGAATTTGGTGAAAAATTAAAATTGTTTTTGAATGGGCTTAGGCAAATCCGTTCTGACTTTATGAATGTTTTTTGTCGTGTTTCATATCCAACTCTTTATTTAATTCTCCGACTCAATAAGGATTTGAGGGACACTGCATTACGTACTTTGACAGGACACTTTTTCAAGACGCAATTTTGTTCATCACTCTTTCGAAAATACTATTGACAACTCTTGTCAAATTCAGCGTCAAAGTCTTTGTGTTTTAATATGATGGTTTAAGTTGTAGACGGCGGCGAGCGTTAAGACCGAGAAACAAAAAAGAAAGAGAAAAAAAAAAAACTCGGAAAACCGTTTTGACGAAAGCTGAAAAAGAAAGAGGCAAACATTGAGGCACAGTGCTATTGGACACTCTTACCAGATTTTATATTTTGTAACGGGTAAGTCAAGTGGGCCCTTTTTTATTCAATAAGGTATTAAAAATTTGGGAAGCATACCTTGTATGTGCACATATTGAAGCCATATCTCATCGGACCCGGTCCCGGACAGTATTAATAATATCTATTTCACTACGCATACTGTATTTAATTATTGTGGGCATATAGGGCCTATTTATGTGAAAATTGTTTTGGCCATATTGTAGAACTCAAAAGTTAGTACGAAAAAGTGTAAGAATAAAATTTCATAAAAATCTGAGACGAACTAAAGAATTTTTCGAAGGTCCATTGTATTTTGATCTTCGACAAATTCTATAGAGATTTTATGAATTTCATTTTTACACTTTTTCTTACTAAGTTTTTGAGCTCTACAATATGGTCAAAAAATTTTTTCTAATAAATAGGCCCTATAAGCCCACAATAATTAAATACAGTATGCTCAACGAAAAAAAGATACTAACTGTCCGGGACCGGGTCCTATGAGATATAACGTAAAAACTGGCTAATATAAAAGATGCATAGAGAATACCATGAAGAAAGAAATGTTGGTTAAATAATCCCCGTTTTTTGTGTTTGTTTTCCGAAAATCTTCCGCACTATACTAACTCCCAGGGGTGACCGCTACGACCTGTAGGTCCTTTTTACGTGGCCCTAGAAGATAAGCACGAAAAAGAAACATCTTCAAGTTTCAAAGTTGGTATGAGTGTCGAGGAGCACCATGTCAGGATTCAAATATGCTCGCGGCAAACGCGGGCCTCCTCACAATGCTGATTCTAATAACAGTGATTCAATTAATTCGTATTTTACTTTCACAATATAAAGCAAGAAAAAGTGAGCTACGGAGGGAAAGTGCGCCATTATTGCATATACCGGACAGATTGCGAGTGAAAAATCGATATTAAAGTTTTAACCGGAATTTTGAAAATAAATTTTCCAAAAAACTCTTCGACCAAAATGTTTATACGCAATAGTTTGCCAAAAAAAAAAGTATCCAGAAAAATTCTCGAATACGGATTAGAATTCAGTATACTGGTTAAGTCTCATGTAATCGGCTGCGCGTTTCTAGTATACCGTGTCGGCATATTTTAAAATGATATTGGCCAATAGGAGCACCCCATTGCAAGAAAAAAAGAAAAAATTGCTCTATTCTAGAATAATTAAAAACCTCTTCAAAATCCAATAAAAAACAATAAATAAGGTTCACTATGATTCATTCTACTCAAGTATGAATCATCTACACCAAGTACCTGCTTAAAATAACACTCATTTGTTCCGCCTACGCAGTGTCAGCTTAAAGTAATAGTTGCGCCTAGGCGCGCCTAGCTGCTTAACGTTAACCTCAAAATGGAACAAAAAACTGTTACACAGGGTGCGCAGTTATCTTTCGAACTTGGTTCTGGAAAAGCCCCAAGATAAGCGTATTTCGCATGATAACTGCTCAATGCGTAGGCAAAAACGGTGAAAAAGCCCAAAATCACAGAAAATATCTCCCAGAAAATGTAAATCGCACAAAAAAAGAAAACGCCATGACGTACAGGGTGAGGTTATATAGATGCTAAGCCGTTTTTGGTTCGCGAGTGGGCTGAGCGAATATAAGTCACCAAAAAACGGCTTAGCATCTATATTACCTCACCCTGTATCTTTCAGCACGGGGCCTTTCCTATAAAACGTATCGCACACAAAGACAAGTTGTCGAAACCCCCTTTTTTCACTTTAAACAAGCCCAATTCTCAGCCGTGTGGTCGACTTTATTCAGCCCAAGTCATTCGACGGGTTAAATTGGTTCAGTACGGTTTCTTTTCAAAAGCACTTGACGACTCCTCGCATGTCCTTCCTGCAGCTAGAGTTGCTAAACTGAAAATTGTAAAATCGTTTTACGAGCGAAATTTCTTATATGTCCGTAAGTTATCCTTCAGTTGTTTTGGAATTATATTATGATGGATTAAAAAACATCAATTAGTTTTTTGCCAACATACAGGGTGAGGTAATATAGATAGTAAGCCATTTTCGGTTCGCGAGTGCGCTGAGCGAATGTAAGTCACCAAAAAAGGGCTTAGCATCTATATTACCTCACCCTGTATATATTGCTGTGTTTGAGGGTTCAGGAAGTCAATATCTTTATTTTATCTTCATTTTTAAGTGTTTCTTAACTCCAATGGGTCAGAGGTGTCCGTATAACCGGTAGGGGTGTTTTTAAAACATAAAATTCTTTGCAAAATTGTTTTACAGGGTTCTCGAGCATGACAAATCCATCTAGAGTCTAAATTCTAGACCGATAAAAAATTGTAAGATGTCTCCAAAGTGATTTCAAGAAGATTTTTGAGACATTTTTTTTTTGTTTCGATTTTTGTTCCAAAATTTTTTCCATGAAATTTGGTTTGACCCGGTAATCACCGATTTTTGATTTTAGCCGTATTCATGAGATATGAGGGCAAACAGGCCGTTGTGTAACGATCGTCACACAGTGACCCCCAGGAGTTAAAATCATTCCATGACCCTCATTTTCAAGTTCACCGCTCAATTTTAAATCGATTTACAATTGAGTTTTGCAACCCTAGGTGCAGCCACGACTGACACCACCAATTCGTCTCAAAAACAACCCTCTCGATGTTTGCGTCACTCCGCCACCAAAAATTGCCGAATCTCACCATACCATTCATCACGAATTTTAAGCCGCTGGAAACTAATTTTTAAGAAAAAAAAATGACCAACAAACCTGATTTTTGCCGTGGAAATAATTTTCCATCTATGCGTTAAATATGCTAATCATGGTACTCAGACATGGAAAAAACGTTACATATTGATCCAAGTCTTCTAACAATCACCCTTAAATTATTTTAATTTTCAATCACAGTAAATTATTATGCCATTATGCCAAAATCATCACGTAAAATTCAAATTACCAAACTGTAAGTTTTGCACAATTTAAAAGCACAATGACGCCAAATTGATAAATAAATCACGAAATCACGTTGGCTGATTATAGACTTTTATGTCTTCGTTAGATGTTTGTAAAAAACTATTTTGGCTGAAGTTTAAAGCTCAAAAAGTTTTTGACTTAACCAGTGTTGGAAAAGTTGGCCAACGCTCCAAATTTCCCCAACGCCAAACGCAAGCGATTGAAATTTTCGCCAAACGCGTTGGGAATAGAATTTAACCAACGCCCAACGTTCCCAACGCGTTGCTTGGGCGTTGGTCTTTGGCCAACGCACCCCAACACCCAACAATTCATACAATAATGCTTAACGGATAAGTGGAAACCTATTTTAAACAAGAAAGAGAACATGTCGAAAGGGCGTCTTGCTTTTACACAGCATACATACAGTATTAAATTGCATTAAGCGTTGGAAAAAATTTGAGCGTTGAATTTTTTCCCAACGCCCAACGTTCCCAATGCGTTGAGAAGAAAAATTTCCCCAACGCCCCCAACGCGTTGGGAAAAAAGTTCTCGAACGCCCAACGCTTCCAACACTGCTTATAACAAGAAATGGGGAAAAAAATACCGAAAATGTTTTTAGCGAGTTTTAGAACTTTTCATATCTGCCAAAACTGGGTACAAAGGGTAAAAACGGGGCAATAATAGTGATTTTGGAAATTTCTGATACATTGAAGTCTACGATCAGGCCCTGATAAGAGGTCGAATAACGTTCACATTCGATCACAAAAATTTCGACATAACCACGTGTGACACTGTGATTTCGTGGTTTCGCTGTGTTTTCGTGGTTTGAGAAAAATCTGTTCGTTAATAGTATGTTTTTTCGTGTCGCTTTTGCGTCGGCTATTAAAGTTCATATTTTTGATGGCCACGCGCCTCATGCTCATACTGAATAACTATTCTGGTTTGACTTATACCTAATGATACGCTGATCGCATTTCGAAAATGTATTTTGTAATTATTTGCGCAAAAAGTTCTTTGACCTTATTATTTTTTAGCGAATAAATTAATTCATTAAACGAGAAAAAAACCCTGTTACAGCAAGCTAGTTATATAACCACTTTATTTTTAATTAGACTAAATGATCGTACGGTGTCATTAAGGTGAAGGGTACTTTCGCGACCATTTTTGATCACGAAACAAAACAATTTATGAGTACTTTCGCGACCACACCATTTGGTCGCAAAACTAAACGGTTTTTTTCGCGACCACAAATGGTCGCAAAAGTACCCCCACTCCGTCATTAATACTCATTAGGCGGGTATACAGAGTTGTTGCGCCCACACTTTCATGTGCCAAACATGTCGTGTTCTGAGCGCACTGTCCCGTTGTGGGCTGTTGAGTTGTAGGCGCATCAATTTCACCAATTACAGGGTGAGGACCTCACCGTGAGGTAATATAGATGCTAAGCCCTTTTTGGTTCGCGAGTGCGCTGAGCGAATATACGTCACCAAAAAAGGGCTCAGCATCTATATTACCTCACCCTGTATCAAAAACTCTCAAGAAAGTGGCGTCAATCTTTATTTAGTGGTTTCCAAGGTTTTAGTTTACGAACTGATCATTTGAAATAAGAGTTCGCATTTGAGATAACAATTTTTCAAGAAAAAAAGTGTTATTTCAAATAGTTATATCATTTACATAAAAACATCAAACACATATTTTTTCATTTTCACACTTTAATCTGTAGTATCACAAACAATAACAAAATGTTTTTTCTGAAGATTCATTGTGTCAATAATTGAAAATCCCTACGAAAATTGCCATGCTTGATTAAGTCGGAGCGAACAGTTACACTAAGTATTCCAAAATTCAGCAAAAGAAATGCACATTCCATCACGTAGACAACTTGTTTTACAGCTGTTTCGTTCGTAAATTGTAGGCCACTAGCCAGGCTATGAAAATTTTTCACGTTTTTGTTGCAGTTTTTGAAAATTAACTCTCCGCGAAACAAGTGAGCCAAATTGAAAAACCCTCTAATTTTCCAAAACTAATAGAAAACGTGGTCCAAAGAAAAGTGGCTGAATTAAGTATGGAATACAATTGTTTGAGAAATAATTTGCGAACAAAATTAAAGTTTTTTTTTTACTAAAAAGCACAAAATTCGAGATTCCTCAAACCTGGTAAAAAAAATCCCTAGAATCCGCTCGGGACACCTTGGAGTAAAAATATTCCCGCTGGTATCATACAGGGTGAGGTAATATAGATGCTAAGCCATTTTTGGTACGCGAGTGCTCTGAGCGAATATAAGTCACAAAAAACGGCTTAGCATCTATATTACCTCACCCGCGACGGTTTTTATTTCTCACCAATTTTCATCGGGAAAGTGGCCCGATAACCGCATAGGGTGTTCTTATCAAGTTTTAGCGGTCTTATTAACATTTTGGTGATATTTAAAGCCGAAGGAATAAAAAGTATCATTTCTTGAGATAACTTATTTCTAGCCTGAAACTGATAACGTTGATTTGCCACAGGAGTCGGAAAATGACAATCGTTATAATATTGAGGTATTTAACCGCCACGTACGCTTTTGTGTCCATTTGTCGACAATACAATAACATGCTTCGAATTTGAACAACAATAGTATTAACTTCAAATAATGCAGCTTTTCACACGGTGTCAAAACGTCATATATACGAGAGCATACATGTCAATGGCCGAACCAACGTCCCTGGCGGTTCACATTTGTTTTTATTGAGCACTGCTCAGTTAACAACAAATTAAAGTGAAAAACGTTCTGGTCAAAAAGCTCCGGCTCGAAAAAAAATTGAGCTGCGCTCGGCTGTGCTTTTAAGCTTAAACATAAAAATGAGCTGTGCTCGGCTGCGCTGTCGAGATTGAAAATTTTGATGAGCTGTGCCCGCCTGAGCTGCCCAGTTCACGAACTGCCGAGGACAGGTCACTCGAACTGGGAAGACCAGCTGACTATTGCCAAGCCCTGGCTACACTGACCAGAAACTCAAATATGACATCATTATAATATGGCGGTTTATTATAAAAATAGTCGAAAGTTCATATTGTTGTAAAATTTTATGAATTTCTTTCACTTCAAAACTTTATAAAAACGTATTTATTTGAAAAAAAAACATGAAAGAGTTTATGTGTCTAAAACTAGTACACTCCCTGTGCACTTATCTTGCCAGCACTTATCTTACCAAAAGCCTGATGGTGCACTTATCTTCCCAATTTTTTCCGAAAATATTTTCCATCACATGCGCCTACGCACTGTGCATTTATCTTGCCAAAATTTCTAATAGCCCATAAATAACTTGAGGAAATATATAAAATGGTGTAGTTTTCACACAATAAATTCTCAAATTGAGATATAATTTCTCTTTTTGTAGTTCAATGGACATATGAGAGGAAAACTTTTCTTTTGTTTTCGCCATTTAATCCACAATTTTTTCAACAAGTGTATATGAGATTTATTTTTTAGAATTTTTTAACGTTATACAATTACACTGAAATCCGAAACATTCTAGAGCTCCGAAATGTTCCAGATCGTGCATTTATCTTGCTAAATCTTTAAAATCCAGGATTTCCAGCTAATCGGCCCACGCCATGTGCGTTTATCTTGCCATTTGCACTTATCTTGCCAATTTTTGGGACAACGAATGTGCAAGATAAGTGCACAGGGAGTGTATATTTTTATACACACGCGCGAATAAATGAGATTGTTTTATTCAAATTCAAACTCGAAGGCCAATATTCAAAAACTATTATTTTTAAGTTAAAAACGAAATATAAAATTTTCTTTCAGAGCTATCAGTTCAAGACACCACCTTGTAGAGTAAGTCCAGTTGCTTTTCCGGTTGATAAACACAAAATAAGTGGTGCGATACCCATTATATGATGAAGAATATAGAATGCTTTCATATTCCTTAAATACGTTTGGTTGACTGAGTAATGACTGACTATACTTCGAATCTTAACTCCCAGGGGGAAGTGTGTTTATGTATTTTTTCGTCGATTTGAGGCTTATGGACGCCCCGTAGGGCAAAACCGGTATTATTGACCCCCCGCAACTTTTCGAGAAAATTACATTGATGGTACCGCCGATAAATTTGGCCAACCGGAAGGTTGAATAAAAACCGGTCA
>SCLG01000010.1:487210-502728 GCA_004367875.1 Oikopleura albicans | reverse complement strand
GATTTTTTTATATCATATTTTTCCAAAACTGTTAATTAGTCAATGCTCCACTAGCTTGCAAAAAATCAACCCCGTACGTCACCGGGTTAACCGTTTGTGAATTTGTATTTTTGTGGTCAAATCGACCAAAAAGTGTCCAAGGGTGGCCGGAGAGCTTTCGAGAGTATGCTCATTCGATTCAGGACCATCGAATTGCTCATGATGAAAAATTACGTAGGTTAGAACACTACGAATGATTGGTCGGAAAAAATTCCTACCGATGTGTTCACGGAACTCTTGTAAATATGTGTTCAAAGGTTAAACCGGTCTGTCAAAAATTGCTAAAAGTCGGATAATCGGAAACCTTCAAGTTTAGTGGTTTCAAGAAACTAAAAGCGTTTATTCTTGTTGAAATTATACAGTATGCTTTTCACAGTTGAGTACAAACAATCAATGCATAAATAGTTAATGTCACTTATTTAAAAAGCTATAAAAATACACATTCATTTTCTTATCGGAAATGTTTCAAATACAGATTTTCCAGTTTTTTTTTACAATCGGGAGAAAACTCGAATTGACGAGGCAAATGCGCGTCGGAATCGCATGGCAAGAAGAAGGCCACCTAGTGGTAAAATCCACATGAAATTGCGCGTTAATGACGCTTGGCGGGCAAAGGATATATCGGCCGATCGGCGTCGGCGTTCTTGCTCATATTTCGCCAAGTCCGCCTTTTCTTTGGCTATAAGGTCTTGCACGGCCTTATCCATGAAAAGTTCCTCGAGTTCGTCTCGCCATTCCTTGGTGTGTTTAACTCGTATGCGCGTATCTGATGATGATCGGGTGCCCTGTTCAACCACAACCATAGACGTGAACCGGGTCACAAATTGTTGATCAATGGCGAAGTCCGTGATTTCCTTTTTCATCGTTTCCCGCTCCGCGGTATCATCGGTGACCTTATAAATACTCAATTTACCCTGCATAATCAAATAGTTATAATATTTTTCGAGGTCAATATTGGCTCCGAGTGGCACAGTAGGGTTTTCCATTTTGTCACGTGATGCGTCATTGGGGTCAAATGGGGGCACGGTGGGGCGTGGCGAGCAGTCAACCTCCAAAGTGGCAGTATTGTAAGCGCCACATAAATCATCAGAGGCGACCAGTTTATTATTACAGACGGGTACGGGTGCCTGGCACGGATCCTCCATCTTACCCAGAATAACCATTTCCTGGCCGGCGAATAAGTTGGCGCTGTTGACCACGGCAGCGTTGGCATTTTGATAAGATAACTTGGCATTCCAGACCAGCGGTGTCGCAACCCCATCGTAAAAGTCTTGGATTTGGTCTGAAACGTCGATTCCGTCGAAAACTTGACGAGAAAGACCATTGTTCATTGTAGAAAGTCTAGAATATTTTTTGATAAACAAGTGTTTGTGAAAGTGTAGTCAAACATGGAAAAGGACAGTCAGACGTCCGGGACGTCACGTCCCTTAACTCTTAGGAGCAAGGAGTTTTTGGGAACCCGTAAGGGGAAAATATGTTTAGATAAACACGCACTTAAAAAATTCACAATAATTCAAAAAAAGTGGTAAAGCCAAGTTATAGAGTTTGTCAAACTACGTCTATTTGACTTTTCAGGGCCCCCTAGAGAGCTGTTTGAAATCTCCAACCTACGCAAAAAACACCGTCAATCGAATTTTCTCGAAAAGTTGAGGGGGGGTCACCCATACCCGTTTTGCCCTACGGGGCCTCCATATGCCTTGAATCGACGAAAAAACACGTTGCGTGTCTATTTACACGCACTTCCCCCTGGGAGTTAAGTGTTCCCTTCCCTTAACTCTTTAGGGGGCCCTGGTGGCCCAAATCAAATTCTGAATAATCAAATCGACGTACAGGGTGAGGCAATATAGATGCTAAGCCGTTTTTGGTGACGTTTATTCGCTCAGCGCACAGTGTGAATCTCGCGAACCAAAAACGGCTTAGCATCTATATTACATCACCCTGGAGTTTGACGAGCTCTACAACTTGGCTGTACCAGTTTTCTTGAATTATTTATATGATAATACTGATATTACTTACCTATTCATATCATAGTAAGGCGCCGAGGAACCGATTGCTAAAGTGAAAATCGCATAATCCTTGGTATTCTGCCGGTTGACATTAGCACGGATGGTTGGCCAGTCGGTGCTGCCAGTTGTTGGATAGCCGTCCGTGATAAAGACAATAATATTGGCGGCATCATTATTGTTATTTTGCGCAAGGGCGAGTTGCATCGCGTGGTCAATATTGGTCAAACCGCCCGGTTGAATGGTGTTAACTTTTGCGATGGCGTCGGCGCGACTAGATGTATTTACCGGTTGGAAATCATTGTACAGGGCCTGGGCCCAAGAGTGGAATTCGACAATTTGAAAATGATCGTCGTCGTTTAGATCGTTGATGATGTAGTTAAATGCGGTTTTGAGGCGATCCATGCGGCTATAGGCGGACATGGACCCGGACGAATCGACCACAAAGACGATATTTTTGGCAATTGGTGGTAGATTTTCGGGGGAAATGAAATGCACAAAATAACCATCTCGAACCAGAATATCTCCACCGCTCAGTGTCGGCCTGTCCACATCATAAGTAACGTGAACAGTCTCCTGAAACTCATTGGGGTCGTTTTTCGATTCAAAAACAAAAGACCTTGATTTTGAGTTGTTGATCGTTTCCGTCATACCCAATGATCGTGTTGTTGTACCAAAGTTAGCCGCGGTTTTGGCGCCGATGATGTCACGGGATTCGACAATGTTAACCTTAACCTGTAAATTGTCGACCGGCTCATATGGTCGAATGTTGGTTTTGTATTTGTACTTGCCTTCGCGACGATCGAGTTGCTTCTCGTAGGTTAACCAGAAAAACGCTTCCTGTCCGGCCGGAATCTTGACCAGGGCAGCAAATGTTGTGTCCTTCAATGGATCTTTTCTGAAAAATAAAGATTTTTGAACCAGCAAATGTTTGATTTCTTTAACCGTTAACCAGGGGTCACTTTTTGATATCTCATGAAAACTGGCTGAAATCAAAATCGCTTCAATAGACCGTTCAAAGTAAATTCCATGGAGAAAATTTTGGAACAAAAATCGCAAAAAACAAATTTTTCTCAATTTTTTTTTTCAAAAATCTCCCTGAGATGACTTCGGAGTCATATGACTAATTTTTTATTTGGTTAAGTTGGATTCAACATGTTTGATGACCCCATAACACTATTTCCGAAGAAGTTTTCACTTTAAAACAGTCATAACGAGGTTTTGTGACGATCGTCACAATGTGACCCCTACGGGTTATGGGAACATCTGTGATCAGTGTTGGAAACGTTGGGCGTTGGGATGCGTTGGCCAACGTCCAACGCCCAACCAACGCGGTGGGAACGTTGGGCGTTAGAGAAATTTTCTTCCCAACGTGTTGGGAGCGTTGGGCGTTGGGGAAATTTGGAGCGTTGGCCAACTTTTCCAACACTGTCTGTGATCCTTCAGAGTTAACTTACTGTTATATATTGCAGTAATACTGTAGTACCACTGTAAAGGGGTACATAGAGAAGCAAGCCTATAATATAAGGGGATGATGGTTACCCGGAACGTTGGGCAATTATTTTTTAGAAATACTCTTCAATAGACCGTTCAAAGTAAATTCCATGGAGAAAATTTTGGAACAAAAATCGCAAAAAACAAATTTTTCTCAAATTTTTTTTTTCAAAAATCTCCCAACGTGTTGGGAGCGTTGGGCGTTGGGGAAATTTGGAGCGTTGGCCCACTTTTCCAACAATGTCTGTGATCCTTCAGAGTTAACTTACTGTTATATATTGCAGTACTACAGTAGTACCACTGTAAAGGGGTACATAGAGTCTGTAGTACCACTGTAAAGGGGTACATAGAGAAGCAAGCCTATAATATAAGGGGATGATGGTTACCCGGAACGTTGGGCAATTATTTTTTAGAAATACTCTAAATGCAGAATTGAAAGTGTTTTAAAAAAGCTTTTCATGCATGAATTTCCATGGTATTCCTTCAAAATGAAGTTATTTTTTTTTGTAAAACGAAAATGTCGAAACAATTTCGTCCGAAAAAAGTGCTGATTTAAACGTGGCCACATTTTTGGATGTGCGTGTTTTCACTATAAAAAAAAATTAATAAATATTTTTTTTAATTGATACTTTCTCTGAGAGAAACATTTGTAAATACCGCTTACCCGGCTTATTCTAAATAAGTTGTCGAACATAACCAAATAGAAAGTACTTTGATTATTAAACCGCAAATATATGCTGATCAAAAGTAGTTCTAAAAATTTTGCCTTGACGATAACGAAACAATATTTTAAAGTTTATGATACCGTCCAGAAATGCAGCTATACCAAGTTTATAAAAACTTACTGTTTTTGAACCAATCCAGCATTTTGGCCTTGGGTTACAGCTTGTTGGAAAATTTCAAGAGCAGTTTTTTGGTCGTGTACTTCTCCATAATAGTCTGAAAAAACATATAAGTATCGAAATCTGACATAAGTGAACTGTGTTACGAGGAATGAGCTTACGTTATATTTGATTTTACTACGATAAAATAAACAGCAACAACGGTAAAAATGAGAAAACGTTGCAAATCTAGTTAATCACACCTGAAACCCACTTATCCCATTACAGAGGGGTCCCCAAGTAGGGCTCCTCAAATAAGGGTGGCCTTCTAAGGGTCGTTTTTTATTTGAGAACCAAGTTCTTGATCCAAATTAGGGTCCTTTTACCTTTGTTTCCCATAATTTTTTTTATTTGTTTTTGATCCGCTTGTGATTATAATTAATTAAAATTGTAATTAATTTACTTTTCTTCTTTACAATGCATTACAATGATAAAATCAAATATGTATGGCAAGAAAATCATAATTACGTAAAGAAAAAACACTAAAATTGCCTAATCCTTGGTCCGCCCAATAAGGGTCGAGTCGCCATATACGGCCCGTATAATACGGGTCTGTTTTTTGAAAACACTCAATCGACATTTATTTGGCTACCCCCTGTAATCCATTTTTTCTATATATTCGTATAACTGAAATCAAACATACATTTGTTATGTTTTCCAACGCGCATCGTCAAACTCGAAATGAACTCATTTTCATCGAGCTTGACGCCAAATTCGTACTTCTCATTGGTTTGCAGATTATTCTTAACTTGCACGGCGACCTCGGTTCTCACATAGCGATCCTGCACGTTTACGGTGACCCGATAGGTTTTTATTCGAAACTTTTTCGCCGCCTCAACTTGCGGGCCCAGCAGTACGCCTAGTAAAAAGGGCAAAAATACTTTCATTATTTTTGTTCTTGAAGTACTTTACAAATTGTATTATTTACAATTTTAAATTTTACAAAAAAATGATATATTTATTGTTGCCAAAGGGGACTTTATGTTCTTCAAATCTTGTCGGTCGTTGGAGGACGCTCTAAGGATACACTACCTTAACTACATTAACACTACATTAACATGTTCTAAAGTCAACTTTTTCGTTATTTAAAAAAAAACGACTTCGATTATCTAATCACCAATTTGGTGAAACACTGGGGTGCCACCCGGGGACTGGAATTCATAAAAATTGTTTGACCTGCACATTAGTAGTTCCTTTTTTCATAAAACGAGAAATTCGTTACTTTATTGAGAGGTCGAATTAACTCTATATTGAACATATCATTTTTGTCTGAAATTTTGGTATTATGTTAAACAGATAGCGAAAATGTTTCTGATTGTTATGATTAATTGAAATGTTTAGCAATAAAAATGGACTATAAAATGCGAAAAAGTGCAAGTGCACTTTTGCTCAAGATGAGCTATTTTTTTGACTTGAATTGGCATCGCAAAAAGGTAGAGTTCAAGCATTTATGTCAATTATTAGCGTGGAATGTGACAGATTCGGAGGACATGAATTTTGGCTCAATTTTGGCCGCTTTACGTAACTGAGAAAAAATAGGTAAAATAAAATTTTAAACTTACAAAGGAAAATACTAATAAAGGACGGTTTGCATATTTTTAAAGTCGTCCTTTTCATTAATGCTTAAAACATTTGTCCCTCATTTTAGCACTCTTGGACTTTTTTCCAACAGACTTGTACGGGTGATACAGTCCCATACCCCTTATGAGCCGCCATGAGGGCTCCAAAAACGCGGCCCATAAGGGGTCTCTCACCCATAAAGGATCCCTGACCCATAAAGGATCTCTGTCCCAAATGAAATGGCCATTTTTGACAAAAAAAGCACATTTTCTCTAGTTTTTTTTTGTTGCTTAAAAACGCGTTTTTAGAAATTACAGAGTTGATTTTTAAAAAATAACTTCAAATAACTATTCAAATAACTTATGATTTGCAAAAGCGAATTTAAACTGTCGCCGTTTTACCATTAAAGAAATTAAAGAACGTGATGTTACTCATGATTAAAAATTGCGTTTTTCAATTCTTGGACAACGTGCACTCCAAATAAAACAAAGCAGGGGAAACTAATAATGAGCAACATCCGATTTACCCACCACTGCTTGGTGATGATAAAGACTTCAACTTCGGCAGATTCCTATATGAGCTCTGCGGTTTTCATTGTATAATACAATTAGCAAGCTAAAAAACGTTCAAGCTTCCCAAAAGTGCCCATTTTGAAAAGCACTATAAGTTATGGTCCATAATGGATTGAGTTAGAAGTGAAAAAAGACTTATAACGGGATTTTAGTCGTATACCGAGTTAGACGTAGGCGCAATTGGCGAAATTTTAATTTCTCAAAAAGCCCTACAGGCACATTCCGAGTAACTTTTAAACCTGTTCATAGCTACTTTTTAAAAACTTAATTTCAATGTTGATATGTTTTAATAATGAAACCATCTGTACATCATGTGAATCGATGAGTCACTCTCATTCGTTATGTTTTATCGTAACCAGGGCTCGGGCCGAGCCGCTCGGCACAATTGGCTCGCTTTGGCTCGCTCAGAGCCAAAAAGTACAATTTGGCTCGGCTCGGCTCGAGCCAACGAAATTTTTAATGATATCGAGCCGAGCCAAAAAAGAGCCAGTTGTGCCGAGCCCTGATCGTAACAACAGTACCGCAGAATGCCTTTTATACACCTGGTGCGCCGTTATGTAACAAAACCAAATAAAAAAAAACTGTAACATAACGAAAAATTGTAACATAACGGCGCAGTAGCGTACGCGATTTCGCTGGAAAACGCCAAAAAATAAAAATTGTAACATAACGGGACGAACGGGGAAAATTGTAACATAAAGGGGTAAAAACACAACGGCGCACCAGCTGTAACAGCGCTCGACATATTTGGATCTTTTTTGGCTCGGTTTGGTAAACTTGGCTCGGCGACATGTCCATAACCAAAAGGGCTTATGTTTTCTAAGATAATTGACCATGTACGTGTCACGTTAGATGCGTCCTTATCACTCTTATCCATGTTTTTCACAAAATGATTATGAGTTTCTAGAGATTAGTTCTGATAATAGAAAGTGCGCAAATCCGGGTCAATGTACGCCCACACCAAAACGTGTATTACATCATATTAGATAAGATTAAGTTATAGAAATGGAATTGTCACTATCTGGTTTCTGACTCGTACACATTTTAACCCGTCCCCGTGTTTGTACAACAATTTGTTGCATAATAGATTTTAATCAACAAACGATGAGAAAAATAAATAAACGTGAGAAAAAAGTACCTGAAATGTTTTCAATTTAATGGAAGTTTGTGGTGGTCGGATAGTTCGATTAGATTTCGGTCACTTCCGGTCATTGGGAAAAAGAAAAAAAAAACAGAGATCGAAAAATGATACAGGGTGAGGTAATATGGATGGTAAGCCGTTTTTGGTTCGCGAGTGCGCTGAGGCGTAAGTCATCGAAAAACGGCTTAGCATCTATATTACCTCACCCTGTACCCAATCAAAATTAACGCCATGTTGAATTTATCCGAAATATTTTTTTTTATATTCAAAAATCTTATTCTGGAGTGAAGCTTACGATCGTTTAGGACCAATGGTACTTTGAAATAAATATTTTATTTTTATATTATTGTTTTACCGCTTTTGTCTTCTTTTTTTCCCACTTCAACGATTTTGAACGTCGTCCAGTTTAGCGGTAGCTATCTTTATAAATCTACAATGATTTCTACATCACGATATGAAAATCATGACCCCTGATATACCATGATTGATGTACCAGAAACGAAAATTATAAATAGAAAAAGTGAATAAAACATAAAATGGAAGATAATTTATATTGAGAATTCGTCATTTATCGAAATACATATTCATCCTTTCATGTATGTATTCCAATAATTCTGTTCAGGTTGTTTACCCGTTTTCTGCTCGTAAAATTATCCCGAAATTCATGACGACATTTTGTATCGCATTGAGGTGTATAGCATTGAGCGTTGAGACTGTTATCATTTGTTAAGCACTACAGATGTTTAGACACCCAACACAACGGCCCATAGAACTGCGTAGGGAGTGTATAGTTTTTGCTTATAATAATATGAATTGACCGCCCGCCGTTTATGTATGATTAGGAACGCATCGTGGGCTGTTGAAAGAATGGCCCTAATGAAAGAAAAGCTTTGAGACTTTGATAATCTGGGGTTTGGGTAAATCGGACCTTGGGTTTAAACATCCACTGTGTCTCGAGAAACCGATAATTTAGTATAAAACCGGCGATTTCTGCCGAGCATAGCGGAGCTCATCGGGCAAACGTGGACAGTATATCCATTGTAGTACGTGGTTGCCGTCTATAAAATTTCCCAGAGGTCCTTCATGGTGCTCAATTATTACAGCCGAATTACCGGTAAAAAACAGCATTTTCGGCATTTACCGGAATATCGAGCGTCCGGTGAATTTTTAATTAGTCGCATCAGATGCGGAACAATTTTTCACCCTAAAAAAGGCCCATTTCCGAGAAATGTCTGATAGGTCAATTTTCCGTCAATTTTCACTATGCGCCCCTATGTATGATCTACCTTTGTTGAAACGATTTTAAGTATAACTTGGAAATTTCTAAATTTCAAGATCTACGTATTACGGTGAAACATAAGATATAAAAGACGTTTTGGAACTCCTAAACAACAAACTTCCTGGAGTGTTCAAGTTCAGGAACAGGTCTTGAAGTTTGACCCGGAATTTTGCATACGTTAATTTTTTAACAATTCCACAAGCAAGAAAAAATCAGCAACACAAGAGCGCAAACAAAAAACCGTAAAATAACTGTTCAGACAAGAATACGGCAAGCTAACTGTTCAGGCAAACTTCGGCATCCTAGGTATTTTGGGGACCCCAAATTGTGGTGGAGAATCCGATTTTTTAATCAGTTTACTGGGTGTTCCGGTTTTACCGGTATTTATCTGTAATAGGCAATTGAGCAATGAAAAAATCGGTTTTAGTCGGTTCTAGGGTTATTTTTGTTCTTGATTGGCCAAAAATGCATCTTCTGTGAAATTTTGGGGTCCTGGCGACGACTTTCGTTTTCGATCGTGGATAGCCTATAGGTGGTTACTGGAAAGCAAGAGATAATACTACACAAAATTCCGGCATATACCGAAAAATTACTCGTTCATAACAAAACTAAAAATCATTACGAAATAATACTGAGAATAAAATGTCTACAAATGTATCAATACTCGGACATATATTTCATGCCTTATTTTAACAATGCGCCAAATGACATGGTTATGCCAAGATTCTAGGCCTGATGCATATTTTAGCTTCTTAAATAAACATATATATACAATCTGTTATTATTCAATTTTATTCTTGTCCAAATATCGCCCCAACCAAAATCGAATTAATTTTCTCAGTTTCAGAAGTTTATTTCGTTTTTTTTTTGCACATCATTATCGTTGAGTAATAAAATTAATTTAAATTACAAATTTTCAAACGGAAGCTGGGACACAAAATATGTCGGTTTTGTGAGCCTTTTTCGAAATATTTTTTTCTGTTTTACACACAAATATAAATTTTTCCTAACACCATCATGGTCAGAGAACAAAATCATTGAAAATCGTTGGGAACAAGAATCCAAAAATAGGCATGACTCGGCTCGCTCTCAGTAACTTATCCATGCATTTTTACGCGTAACGCATTAGAGAGGAAAAAATCAGAATTGGACAGGTCAATTTTTCGAAAAAAAAAAATTCTTGGTACAATTTTGTTCAGCTTAAAATAAATTTTAAAATTTCAGGTCACTATTTCACATGATAATTGAGGATAAAGACAAGTGACCTTGGGCAAAATGGGTGAAGGGTAGTTTCGCGACCATTTGTGGTCGCGAAAAAAACCATTCATGAGTACTTTCGCGACCACACCATTTGGTCGCGAATCGCTGTTTGAAAGATGGTTTCGCGACCACATGGTCGCCAAACCTCACCCAAAACGCACTTTCATCTTTTGAACAACGATTCGCGTCCAAATGATGTGGTCGCGAAAGTACTCATTAACGAGTTTTTTTCGCGACCATTATTTACCCCACTCCGCAAAATGGGCAAAAATTTCAAAATTAATTTTTTCGAGCTGAACTCGATACAATTTTGAAAGAAAATATAAATTGCAAGGCTTGTTATAGTCTTCAACTAAAATCAGTGCGTCAAATAGTGGTCCAAATATAGCAAAAAAAGGTTATAATTCATGAAGGAGTCATTCAGAGCTACTTGAAATTAAAATTGTATTATATTACCATTCAACTTCAAGAGCAAATTTCGAGATATTTAGGTCCTGAATCAGACATATTATATGTCATATTTTACCAAACAAATATGTTAAACACCTTTCGTAGTTCATCTGACTCTCAAATAGTTCACGTACTACCCAGAGATTTTAGAAGCAAAAAGATAAAAAATAATATCTGATTTGGCGCTTGAGAACATTTTTAAGTTCAGAAAGATGAGAAATGGGGCAACAGGGTAGGGTGGAAATTTGACGGCACGGCGCGACACCTTTCATATGCTACACCAGGTGCGCCAGTAGTGCGTAGGCGATAACGCCCGGTATTTTTTTGCTAAAAAAGTGTAAGATAAAGGGACGAATGGGAAAAATTTAAACATAACGGGGTGTAACATAACGATGCACCTGGTGAATTTTAATTTTTTTCTTTTTATGTAGGACCTAATTTCTGATTTTCGTTGAAAAACAAAAATGAAAAGGAATAAATGGCCAATCATACTATGACCTTAATAAATCGGTTTTCGAGTTAGACCCGGTTTTTAGCTCCGTTTTGTTTTTTGGAGAACCAAAAAGATCCTTATTTTGAGGATGAGTGTAATAAGCAGTTACAGTAACTGAATTAGAAGCCACGCCTATTGGTTCATGATTTTTAATAGGCGCCTTCTATTGGCTGGCGTCCTTTAGCCACACAAATGACTCACCGCGCTGCTTGTAATAAGTAGTTACAGACCGCCTACTTGCCACTCACAACACTGTTGATTTTATATAGCGTGGTTGATAACTTTTTTACAAGTCATTCAGATTCTCACTGAAGGCATGTAATGTTTGTTTTGTGTTTCACCGCAAACAGCCTACTGTCAATACGTAAAATAAATCAAACAACAAAAAATATATAGTTTTTCGCAAATGTGTTAGATTTCAACAGGCATGTTTTCAAAATAAAATAAAAAAAACTTTTACGGCGGAGAGTCTTTAGCATGTATCAATAAAAGATTAGACTAAAAATTTACTTTCTCATGATCAGATATTGTCTTAAAATGCGTCTCAAAAAGCGACAAATTACTTAACATACTTTCAGACTTTTGTGAATTTGTTATGATTTGAATATGGAGAAGGGCTACGTTTATACTGGATATTTGTGTATTTTGACGATTGCGTGTTTTTCATTCATTATTGTGTCGAAGAGAAATACGTTTGATGCAATAGTTATATCGTACAGTCCGGACCAACAATTGGAGACAACTATTACACGCACAAAGGAATGGTGTTTGCCACTCAAATTAGTTTAAGGGCCGATCATACGTGTTGTTTACAACATTAACGAATTATAAAAACATTCTTGGAAGCCACCAGAATCCTTCAATAACAAAAAAAAATTTTTTTCCATCCATCATCGGAAAGTTCATTACCTAAAATATTGGCAGTTTCGTCATCATAATTGTTACCCGTGAACTTGAGGGACGCGCTGAACTTCAAAAACTCTAAAATTTTCGAAACGAGCTGAAGCCAGAGGTGGGCAGGAATTGACTGTACAATGTGTACATCATTTCATTCCTTCTCAATGATAGTTACCCCAGCTATGACAATCACCCGAGCAAGGGTAATTATCCGCGGATAATGGGTAAAATTGCGGGTTACCGAGTGAAAAAAAAAGAGTTTACCCTTCCATACCCTACCATTGAAAGTTACCCGTGTTTATACTTGTCCGCGGACAAGGGTACAAATTCTACCGACCTCTGGCTGAAGCATATTAAACCTTGCGCCATTATTTTTTTTCTCAAAATGGTCTTAATAAAGAAACGATCAAATTAATAAGACAGATTTTGGATAACTGATCTAGAACAAAAAATACGAAAAATAACAGATTTGTTGACCTTAGAATTGAGTAAATCTGTCTTATTCTTTTTTGCGCAATATTAAGCTTTATACTGCCGGAAAAAAAATCAAATTGGTACCATTAACGGTACTTTAGTTAGCTCGAGAGCGACTGCAGACTGGTATCAAATACGAAAATTTTCAAAAAATAAAGTTTTTTCGACTTTGCAAATATTTTTTTACAAAAATGAATATTTCATTTATTCTTTATAACTATATTAGACACCATTTAAGATTAATACCTCGGAAAAACTCAAAATTTCTGTTGTAAAACCAACAACTCCTATTATAACTGTAAAGAAAAAGGCTTTGAACAAAACGACAACAAAATCCTATCCAGACAACGAAGCTGAATATAATCGCCACATAAAAGAGTTTTACGACAAGACACCACTGGCCCGGAGTAAGCACGGGGGTTATACGGGCACTTGGCCTATACCAGCCGAAATGCCAGTCTCATTGCGTCGAGATACGGCTTGCCCATTTACCCCGAAAAAACGATTTGAAAAAGAATTGAAAAACCGGTGGCCTGATGCGATTGGAATAGGGTTTCCAAAGTGTGGTACCGGAACACTCGGCTTCATCGATTGCCACTCCAAAATTGTATTTCGTGAAGCCGAACCATATTTTTGGAATAATGCAGGTAAATACAACTTACAAATAGGGGCTATATTAAGAGTCATTTTGCCATTCAGGTTGATTTATATACACTCCTTGAGGTTTTATGTGCCCATTTCACGACCTGAAAAGTGGACACAAACCGAAATTGGGCATATAAACCCGCAAGCGTAGGCGGAAAACTTTGCTAAAATTTTTGGACACATAAACCGACGGTCAGGCTCGTTCTAGATGTGTATCAAAATTCGGTGCATAAACCGTACATATAATATGTTTTTGTAAAATGTAAAATTACAAAACTTAATTCAAAATGGCAAAAAAAAAGAATAAAACTTAATTTATCACTTGTCGGTTGATATAAAAAATCGATTTAAGTCATTAACCGCATGATTGAAATGACTCAGGTATAACCTTAAAGGTAAAAATGACTCAGTGGACACAAAAGCCCTCATGTGTAGGCGGGATTCCTGAAAAACTTTTCCTCAAAAACTGGTCACATAAACCATCCATCGGAGCTTAGTGGGCACATAACCCCCGGGCACATAAACCGTCAAGGAGTGTAATATATTTCTTAGCTAGTTTAATCTTAATTAATTAATTAACTCTTAATTAATAAATCAAATCGTAATTAATTAATTCAAACTTGATTAATTAATTAAATCTTATTAATTAATATATTTAACAGTCATGCGCATATGGGATAGCTAGCTACCCAATTTGCACTAGCACGCCAAATAATGAACGGATTGTTTAAAATTTTTGTTTTATTTTGAAGCCCTGTTCTTCTTTTACCCAAACGTAAAAAAAACGTAAAAAAAAAATTTGTAAAAATTTTTTTTATCCCATATAAAAACGTAAAAAAGTTTTTGATTAAAAATCTGTTGTCCGTTTTTTATTATCACAAGCCGTTCTCTTTTTTTTTTAAGAAATAAAGTGACAATGGGTAGCTAGCTACCCAATATGCGCGTGACTGTTAAACAATTTAAACATGTATTGATACTCATCTAAACTAAGCTAGAATGAAAGGTGGCCTCCTTGACTACTCAATACCAAAGGCAGCCGATGACGAAATTTTAATTGAAAAAACGCCAGATTACACATTTGGAAGTGATGAGGTACTACTAACCCGTGCAAAAAACATAAAAGCTCAAATACCAAATGTGAAATTTATTGTTTTGCTTTGTGATCCCGGCGGTCGAGCATTTTCCCATATCAAACATCAAGCAAATGTAAGTCTGGAATATTCTTAAACGCGCTCTTTCAGACCCGCTTCGTGGGGCTGCTTAGTCATGGGATGGTTAAACACGCTCTTTCAGCCGCGCTTCGCGAGGCTTATCTGTCATGAGCCTGGTTACATGCGTGCTTTCAGCCCCGCTCTGTGGAGCTGCTCTGTCATGAGCCTGGTTACACGCGCGCTTTCAGCCCCGCTTCGCGGGGCTGCTTTACGAGAACATTTTTTCAGTAAAACGGTCCTTTAATTATTTTCAGTCAATAAAGTTCATTCAATTAAAACCTATTTCGGTCAAATTATAGACATCGAAATGTGAATAGAATAATGCGAAAAAAAAATTCTCAAAATGTGTGAATTCGACATTATGCGATTCTTTCATTTACGGAGATTGTGGGAGTTCATGTCGTATGAGAATCCCTTTTTCATGAGAAACAAATGATACTACATAAATTAGGCTAGTTGCATTTTTCATTTGAATTTTATTAAGGGTAGGAACTTTGGAGAAACTTGGGAACTTCCTCACGGCTCGAACGACCCTATGGACGCAATAGCTAAACTTGCCGATTATCTTGACCCAGATGTTTCAAACTCTCATAAAAAGCACTTGAGCCCAATGGACAAAGTGATGTGGTATGGGAATTATTTTTCACGATTGCAACCATTTTTCCAAGAGTTTGGAATGGATCGATTTCACTTTGTTGACGGCGGAAAAATTGTCACAAATCCAGGACCAGAATTTGCTCTCATTGAGAAGTTCTTTCAATTTGACGATGAATTGGAGTTCAAGTTCAATATTCCAAAGGGATTTCCTTGCCTTCATCGACCCGTCGAATACTGCTTGTCGGCGGCCAAAGGTTAGTCTCATCATTTAACGTCAGTTTTGCTTGACACATGGCACTGTTTTGAAAATCAATAATTTATTAAAAGCTCGATGTTGATAAAGGAAAAAAGGCGATAACCAAAACCTCGTTTATGGGTACTTTCGCGACCACACCATTTGGTCGCGAAATGTTGTTCAAAATATGGTTTCGCGACCACTGTTTTTAAGTAGAAAAAATGGTCGCGAAATCTTGTTTAAAACACCATTTCGCGACCATGTGGTCGTGAAACCATATTTTGAAC
>SCLG01000010.1:411385-432489 GCA_004367875.1 Oikopleura albicans | reverse complement strand
AACGACGAAAGATAACTGAAAATAGGCTCAAAAATGAAAGATAACTGTACGAAAGATAACTGTACAACTGATGTATATGATACAAATAACCAATACATGTATATATGTTTGCATTAACTATTTTTGACCTAATTGCACTGTCCAATAATGAATATGTTACGTTATACACCGCTTCCGAAAACTTAACACCGTTTGTTGTTTTCTCCTTGTGTAGAATTTTTCATGACACAACAGTGGCCCTAATTTTTAAAGGTCAGCGCCGCTGCTTGTTTTCTGCTTATTTCGAAATTTTTAAAACTCATAAGTGGCCTTTACATTCAAGGTTATGTTGGTAGAAACAAATATATAACAGTGGTTAAATTTCTGGTTGTTAAACATCGGCTTTGATGCAATTTTAAATATCACCGAATAATTATTAATTCACCATTACAAGCAAACAAGAACATTTTAGTTTCTTAATTTCTTAAATGGTTTGGTTTAATTTTTTTCCGTTGTTTTTGCCGCTTTTATTTGCTCGAGATGAAACAACTACTACAAGCGCCGAAACTACTCTGCCGCCAACTGGTGACGAATTCTGCGAAGATTTGTCAATTTCGGTCAAGAGTGCGTGGAATGAAGGAAATAACGCAATACTTCTGCTCCATATAAAACGTGCGTCATTAAACGCCGTTTATACCGCATCAGACTTTGTTGAAATATATTTTGAGAACGAGACTACGCTTAGGGAAATATGGTATCCCTTTAAAGCTGCGGGACAACACCTATATCTTGGCGGCAACGCTTATAGATTGTCTTTCGCTAATGATTTTGTTGGCTGGAATAATCAAGTTGGGGTGGAAAATGGCAAGAAAAATGTAGGCCTACTTGCAATTGCCACACTTTTTCCATTCCGCTAAAAAACGAGCGCACGCGACTCTGTTTTTGAAGAAAATTTTCACAACTTCGTGTTTATAATACTTGATAGTGATAACTCCTGCATATGGCACTGTTTCCATTTATTTAACTAAATTAGTTAGATGATTATTATACTAGGCGTCTTACATGGAATATCCCTAATCGGGTTTTTGCATACTATGAAAAAAAGATAAGAAATGGACCGGGCAAATTTTCAAAAAAAAACTGTTTTGGCCATTGTACTTAGAATCAAAAAGTAGAATATAGAGACCAAGCTCAGTTTTGCGCCAAGTTCAACGGGTCACGTGATAAATTAGGATAAAAGCATGTTTTTTGGCCAAACGAAAAATACGTTATCATGGGGTTAAATATTTTTTCAAGTTTTTATGCGTTTTTTGAGGCTGTCATAAGTAAATCTCAAAGTCGCAGTTTTCGAAAATTTGACCTGTCCATTTCTTATTTTTTTTCCTAAGGCTTGGTTTGTTGAAAACAGTTTTTTTCGTCAAAATTAATTAACGGTTAACCGCAAAGGATCATTCGATAATAGGACTAATCGACTACAGTTGTGGAAGCCTATTCGTAACACTTTCACATCCCAAAAACTGTTACGAATAGGATATTTTGTTACGATTAGGCTTCACTGTTACGATTAGGGTTCAACTATCGTCAACCATACCATTTATATGGGAAATAAATGATTTTTTTGTATTTTTTGCTTTTATATGTTTAATGATGTGTTTAAATTCACTGAAAAACATATTCGACTACGTTAGTTTAATTACAAAATTGCGTTGAAAAATTCAATACAAAAATTTTTCTGATAGTCTATTTAGAGTATATATACGTTATATACAGCAAAAGTGTTACGATTAGAGTTAAGCGTTCCTTTCCCAATTTGGACCCAAAAACTGTTACGAATAGAATATCGTAAGTATCAAAGTATAAAAACCAGTAACAGAACGTCCATTCTGGAGCAAAAAATGTAATTTTTAATCCCAAGTGAAGTACCAAGTTCTACATCACTTGGGCAGGTTTCATTCAAAGGAGATGCAATCAACGACCGAGGTGAAATCCAAGCACGAGTTTGCAGCACCACCCAAGTTGAGGTTACAAATTACCAAGACAAAAACTGGCGTGACTGGAGTTTTTTTACAATTTTAAGTTATTAGAGGCTATTAGAAGTTTTATAGGATTCATTGACAAATAAATTGTATTTTGGGTACTTATGCGGGTACAATTTGGTAGCCAAGATTTTAGGCCTTAAGCAGCTCTTAAGTTGCCATAAGTTTTAAATTTAACACTTAATGTTTGGCTTTTTGGAGCCTTGGGAAAGATACTACAACGGAACCCGAAACTACAACGGAACCGGAAACTACAGCGAAACCTGAAACTACAACGTCTGGTGTCGATGTTCAATGTCTTCAAAACAAACTTAATAACTATTGCCAGAACCTTGTCAAGGACACAGTTACAAATGACATCACGTCTCATATGAATCATGTCGTATCATTCGATAATAATTTACCGAATAATCTGTTTTATTTTTTTTTCAAATTCACCACCTAGTTAAAAAAAACTTTTCGAAAAAAAGGTGTTAATTTACGTGAATTTTGTTAAATTGAGTGATTTTTGTTAACTACCGTGGGTAGGGCGTAGGCGGAAGTACGGAAAAACTTTTGAAAAAGTGTTAACTTACGTCAAATTCGGCTTTTTTCTAGGTTTTGTTCTTGTTTCAAGATAATATCTGATAAATTTCACTAAAAATTTTTTTCTGAAATTTACCAACACCACCTTTCAAAGTACACTATAGAACTTGTCGCGTCACGCAACTCTTGTGGCTGACAGAGCGCGTGTAACCAGTCCAATGACAGAACAGCCGCGCTTAATAAAAAAATAAACTCACGCGAATTTTGTTAATTTACGTGGTGTTAACTTACGTAGGTAGGTGGTGTACACGAGGTGTCTTATTATGTTTCACCCCGTTATATTCCACTTTTTTTCCAATTTGATTTGGAAGGATAACGCTGCACCTGGTGTAACAAAAAAAATGTTCTATAAAATTAAATTAATCAAATTATTAAACAAAAGTTTCATTGCAAGCTGTCACTGATTTAGTCCCATGAAATGAATTTATTTCGTTGATTCTCTGCACACCATGTGTATAACGTTTTGCAACTCTCCTACAGGAAGGCATTTGCTCAAATTTCCCTTATGCGCGAAAAGATGGGACCAAATGGCGCTGTTTTGAGACGGTTTTGGAACATGCTGGTAATCAATGTGTTGATCCAAATGGGGAAATGATGCAATGTGATCGATTTGATCCGGAATCCGAAAAATGTTCCTCAAATCAACCCATGCTCGATATTATTGCCAAAGGGTGCGATGGAGAAACCACAACGAAGGAAATCACAACAGGGGGTGCTTATAAGGTCTTACCCTAAAAAACTGACTACTTGGCGTTTAAGATGAATTTCTGCCGTCTTTTATCCCGCATTTTCTAGATGACGATACTCGAGTTTTTGACGTACGAAAAAAAACTCGAGTTTGGCTATCTAGAAAATGCGACAGAAATAACGACGGAAATTCATGTAAAACGCTGAGTACTCATGACTTCACGTTAGTGTCGGCAAAATTTCATACCGTATAACTAACACCCTCTATATAAGTGACTACTGAAGCCACTACTGAAGAAGGCACCACAACTGAGGCTGTTACAATTGATCCAACTTTATTAACCGATTCAGAATTCTGTGAACAGGCGTGGGTGTTTATTTTTAACCATACCGGAATTTTTAAAACGGATTTGATTATAATCAAATAAAGATAATGATAATGACACATTTCTCAACAATTTGCCGAAGATTTTGTCTATAACGTCTCGTGACGTCATAATTGGGCGAAGAAACCCGTTTATAAGTACTTTTGCGACCAAACGATGGGGTCGCGAAACTACTCAAAATAACCAAAATTGTTTCGCGAAAGTACCCTCCTCCCATAATTGGAGTTACCGTTTGGATTCTTCCCAGCCTAGAAAATGCTCTCTGGCGTCAATAGGCTTCTTCTATTTTTTTTTCACCATCGTAATTTGTTGGTCAAATTGCATCATATGTGAGTTTCAGTGAATTCTTGGGTGCGCAAAGTCTGAAATGTTTTTTTAACGTTTTGTGACGTTATTCTTTTTTTTATTGACTCTCAGGGGGAAGGAGTTTTTGGGAACCCGTAGGGGGAAAATGCGTGTAAATAAACACGCACATAAAAAATTGACAATAATTCGCAATAATTCAAAAAAACTGGTAAAGTCAAGTTGTAGAGCTCGTCAAACTACGTCGATCTGACTATTCAGAAATTGATTTGGGCCACCAGGGCTCCCCTAGAGAGCTGTTTGAAATCTCCAACCTACGCAAAAAACACCGTCAATCGAATTTTCGCGAAAAGTTGAGGGGGTCACCAATACCCGTTTTGCCCTACGGGGCCTCCATATGCCTTAAATCGACGAAAAAAACCAGTTGCGTGTCTATTTACACGCACTTCCCCCTGTGAGTTAAAGTAATCTTATATTGACATCGTTTTACACGAGTTGAAAGTATTTTAGAGCGGTTCATGAAAATTTGCACGAAACGATTCCTGGGAGTTAAGTCCCAAACATGATTAGATTTATTGACCCGTTATTAGATTGGGCTAAAAATCGATTCAACTTGGAAACGTGGCCATTTGTCATTTTCACTTCTCGGCGAATCCCTCCAAAATACATATTCAAGCGATGACTACATCGAAATTGGTTTTAGCAAAATGGTCGAAATCGTCTCCTTATATTATCCCTTCGCTGCCGGACTGGCAACTGATCTTGGTACCGGTTACTGGCGGTTGAATCTCAAAGATAATTTCATCATGTATAGTCAAGCTTTTTCACCCGGCCAAGTTGGACAATTATCCTATGAAGGAACAGGACATGGTTCCGATTTTTTTTGTCGAATTTAATTCTTTTTAACTCTACTGAGCCGATTTGTCATTTAATTGACAAACCGATGTTTTTGCTTACTGTGTCTGTGGTATACGATATTTTCAAACGAAGACAAAAAATACGACTATTTAAGTCAAAAGGCATATTTTAATAGCTTAACCCCTATGTGGTATTGTATGCCTTTAACCCGTACGGTCACGCCAAAGTTGCCAATTTTAGCCAAAAAATCGTGTTTTTTCGATTTCAAGTAGACCCGGTGAGTCTCCTTAACAAATTTTTTGTCAATTTTGAAAAAAAAACGTCAATTCAACATAAGACCTTATTTAATTTTATTTTTGTACCTTATTTTGTACCTTAGTTTGTACCTAATTGTGTACCAAAATTACCTGTAAAAATAAACTTGTGAACTTAGGTAGTGTATTCTAACTGATAAAATAAATGTTTCTTTCAAATTAGTGAACGCAATTACGTTTAGGTTGTATAGACATTTTTAAACACATTTTACGTTAAGACAAAATGGTAGATAAAATACGAATTTAACTTTAACAAAAATTAAATCGAGCTTCTGTCAAAAAATTTCAAAATCATAGAAAAGCGGAAGACGCGCCACAAATAATTTTTGCCCAAGTTTGCGACGAGTCGGCTGTTAATCCAACAACTACAACTAGCACCACCACAAGCACAAGTACAACGACCACAACAACAACTACTACTACGACTACAACGTCAGCTACAACCGAAGAAATTACAGCTACCGAAACGACGACTGAATTTACATTTGGCTCAACTGTTGAACCGCCAACCGGCGATGAATTTTGTGAAACCGTTTCTTTTAAAGAAATGAATTTTTGGTTTGAAGTACTTGACGAAAGATATTTCTTGCAGCTCGGATTTAAACCTACACAATTTTCACAGACGTACACTGAAAACGACTTTATCGAAATTTCCTTTGAAAGGCTCAGGGTTCACAAAAATATCTTTAAATTTTAAAATTAAAAAAAGCCATTTACAACAAATTTATCTCAAATTAACCCCATTACGGCCGCTTTTTAGATAATTAAAAAACGTCTGTTATGAGAGTTAGGGTGTATATTGTTTGATGGTCCTCAGTGAAAAATTACTGAAAAGGTCCGAAAAATTTCGAGAAAAAAATTTTCTTTGAGAAATTACATGAAAGATGCATTAAAGTGTCTATGAAAAAGTTTTCTTCGGTAAACGAAAAAACCCTCTTCGACAAACATTTTCATTCATAAAGGTTTTCTTGAAAAATCCACGGTGCCAAATACGTATCAATTTTGTACCCTACGGACAGGCCAGTTGAAATTGGAGAGATTTTTTGGCCGCTGGACAATGATGGCGCACAATATCTTGGAGGTGGTGTTTGGCGATTTTCATTTGTTGATGATTTCCAAGGATGGGACGGTTCAAGTGGCCCCCAGCAAACTTTCGCAACTTTCACTTTTGACGCAGCTAGGGTTGTCAAACCGAATTAAAAAACGATTTATAATTTAGAGCTCTGAACTTGAAAATAGGGGTTATGACTGAAGTTTTAAAGTCCTTGCGATCATATCTTGACAAAAATTCCAGATTTTGGCCCAATGAGACATGATGACGCGTACAAGTGGCTTGTTTTTGACCAAGAAAATTTGCTCATATCTTGACACATTTTAGGCTTTTTGACTCCTGCCAAAGTGTCAAGATTTTGGCGCAAGGACTGTATATTTTTTGTTTGAACAAAAGTTATTATCGATTTTTTTTAAATAACTAAATGTTCACACCGCTATGTTCTAAATCAAACGTGTCAAGTTAAACGATATAGGAACGATATCGTTACGATTCGAATTTTTCACTTTAAATTCAGTCATAATATGAATTGTCTATGCCACAACAGAATAGTTACATACGAAGTTTCAAATTAAAACGAGGATTTTTCAATTTTCCGTTTGGCAACCCTAGGTGCAGCAGCTGACCATGAACCCGGTCAAAATCCAAATTCCGACACTTTTCCAGATGTTTTATCGTTACGAGTTTGTAGCACTGCTGAAGATACAACCTCGGAACGTAAGTTTATGATTGCATTTTTATCGATTTGCTATGCGGTTAAATTAACAAAAATTTGGAATTCCAATTTTTAGCTTTACGTTATGTTCTGTAAACGCATGAATTAACCAGAGGTTTTTCTGTACTTACTATGTATACTCCATAACTTATACTGTATACCGTAAGTACAGGTTTAGCCTGATGAAAATCGGCTGAACGTTTCTAGTTTTCTTCTTTTTTCTTGCAATGGGGTGCTCCTATTGGCCAATATCATTTTAAAATATGCCGACACGGTATACTAGAAACGCGCAGCTGATTTTCATGAGACTAAACCAGTATAACTTATACTTATATACACAAAAATATAATATATTTATTGGTTAAAAAAGTTTTCACTTAAACGGCAGCCATTATTGGTCAACGCGTTTCATTCGTAAACAAATGGTGAGAAACATCCAACTGTAATATTTGCCCAAATTTCAGATAAAGACGGTCTAAGAACCACTACAGGACCAGGTATTTCCGAGTGAATTTATAATCATAACTTATTATTCATAACTTATGATTCATAAGGTCTTATTAATCAGTAAGGGCAATAATCCTTCAACAGTTACCTATGTTAAACATAAGCTTTGTTTCCTTCTATTAAAATTAACTGAATTTAGCAACCACGGGCGCCCTACTTCAAAAATCATCTTATTGCACGCATTTCCTCAGTCATTCATCTGAATCATGAATTACTTTTTATGGACTTTTTCTGTTTTGGTATCTCTTTGTTAGATTAAAACATATTTAGAAGGGGCATATGGAAAAGCCTGTACAAATCGTCACGTTTCGTCTCGCCTTATGGGCCCCTTGAGATGACATTAATTTGTACCTTCGGTTTTATTATAATAGGTTATAAAAACCGAACAATAGACGTTACTTTAAAAGATATTAGAAAAATGATCACATTTTTTTCGCGGACGTCAACGTAGAAGTCAAATACGATATGTTAACATTTTTGATTATTATCAGTATTTTAAGTAAACAATGCATATCAAGTAATTATATGATGAAGCGATCTCGAGATGAAACAAATTGTGAGCTGTAATATATTTTTATGAGAGTGACTTCTAATGTGACCATGAGCTATTAAATATCTCAGGGAGGGTAAAAAAGAGTTGTGTACCAAGCGCAAAGGAATTCCGCGGCATTCTTGTGTTTTTTGCCCGTATTTTTTGACCTGGAACTAAATATAAAAATCGGAAACGATACAACAGTGCGCTTTATTGATACGAATCGTTTACAATCAAAATGAAAACAATATCTTCAAAACTGTAATACAAGTAGCGTTTATAAGTTCCCATTATTGGGAAGTTCAAAGCTCTATGAGAAGAGTAATTGGTCCACAAATCATAGCCAAATACCCGGTCCACTATTACCCGGATCTTGATATCAAATTCACAAAAAAACCGATAGAAATGTGGCTATATGACAAGTTTACGCGTGTCTTGTGTGACAGACTAAGTTTATCTTTGCATCATCCGATTTATTAGTACTAATAGTGAAATGATAAAAAGGGGAAGAAACTAACAGAATAAACTTGTATTAACATTCATTTTTAGCGTCACCTATAATGTTATTTGTGAATTATCTTTCTAAATTGGTAGAACCGAATCCGATAAATAAAAAAGGTTCGTACTTGCAAGTTTTCGACAAGTAAGACTTGGAACCGTGAATTTCCATGCGCTACGCGCACGTAATTGAACAACGAAAAAGGCGAAAAAACTAAAGTGTGTTTTAGCATCAGCCATGGAACGTGTGATACGACTTTTCACGGATCATTTTTCACGGCTTGGAGACGCTTATCTTCTAGATAAACATGCTCTAAATACTCAAACCAGTTCAGATGTGTTTAACAATCTAATTTCCGCAGTTCATGACTCAGGAATCATGAGTTATATGATAAATTTATTTATTTTCTGGCCCCGCGTAAAAGTCTCTTTTTAGACCACACTAGGCTGCCCACAAACTTTGAGTTTAGGAGTACGAAAAACGATATTCAAAATCGGAAAAGTATATTTTGTAGCTTTTGAGAAAAAAAATGTTGAAAAGAATTTTCGAAAAATTTTTTTTACCTGAAAAAGTTTGTGGGCAGCCTAGACCACACATTATATCTAGCAGAACTCAGCAGTTCCGAATTGTCAAACTCCGACTTTTTCAGTCGAACTCATTCACGGTCTCTCCTGTATTATATAGATTATGCAGTAGAGCCTATACTGTATAGGCGTCCGTAAAGCTTAAAGTTTGACTTATAGGCTATAACTTATAGCCTATAACTTATAGCTATTTATTACAGGTTAACTAGAATGTGAAACACATGTAAAGACGATTGTCATTCAACCTCAATGAATTATTTAATTTGCAAAGACGCCTAAATATTGTTTTCAAACTGCTTCACGAAAACCTTAATGTAACCGGAAAAAATGTATCCCTGAAAAGATTGAAAGGCTCTCTTGCCTTCATCATAGTTATGATACTTACTTTTTATTTATCATTTATGATTATATTTATAGCATGAAAATTTATAGTATTTATTTTTTTCTTTCACATAAATAGGAATATAGATAGAAAAAAAACAATATTTTTCTTCAGAAACATAAAATTAAAAAGAAATTCTAATTGAGTTTGTGTGTAGGCCATGAATCATGCAAATACATATTCAATATTTTATCATTTTAGTTTAAACTGTAAATAAATAGATTGATAAAAAAATTTTTTTTTTCGAGTTTAAATCATAATTAATAAATAAAAATTCACAACAATTGCTGCTTAACGTGTATTTAAAATCTGTCTGTGTAGAAGTCTTTTGTATGTATAACACTATTAAGAATTATGATAATGGAATTACGATGTAAACAGTCTGCAACGTATTTTTGGTATTCAAATAAATAAGTTTGATCGAAACATTTTCCGCTAACGGTTTAACAAGTAAATTTTCATCATTAATTTGACAGTTAAAAATTTAAATATAACGCATGTTATTTACACAATTCCGTGACAATTAAAATTGTGATGAATTTAGAAATTTGTATTCTGTATCATGTTTTTGTACGAAATTTATTTTGTATGACATCCAGTCTATGAGTTTGATGTAAGGTGTTCAATTTTAATCATTAATAATGATTTTTTTTTAAATTTTAGTCGAAAACTTTGAAAGTGCGTCGTTTAAAGCCAATTTATCAATTTGGCTCAAATTGAAATGGTGAAAAAAAGAACTCAAATAAATTATGATGCTCATGAACAGAGGTTTCGGATTTAAATTTTGTAATTTAGGACCTTATACTCTTTCCTTACATATTAAGTATTAAATTCGATAGTTTTTTTTTTTGTTTTAAATCTTAATTATGAAAATGCAATTTTCATGAAGAGTTTTATAACTGTTTATACAAAATATAATGGTGTATTCGGTAAAATTGAGTAATTTTATAATTTTTAAAACACATGAAAATTCTTTTTCTCATAGCTTGAGAATAGATTGTTTTCTCAAGGGTTAATGTAGAAGAACATTTTGTTTGCTCATTTTCACCGAATTTATCGCTTTATTCACAGTAGAGTATGCAAATTATTACAGAAGGAGGGCGTTATATGGAACTGCGTGATAAGGAAGACTTTTAATTTCATGGAAGTGATGTTTTTGTCAAAAAAAAAATGGCTCAAATAAGGGACGTTTGCTTGAAGAAAAAAAATCGCTCATAACGGGACGGTTTTAGCAAAGTCAACTTCACGGTCAAAGTGATTTGACAAATTTCTAAATTCGGTGTGAGTTCTCTGACTTCTCATAATTTTAGGAAAGCGTCCCTTTAAGTGCACACCAAGCCTTTATGTCTGATAGTCAAGTTAATTCGCTATATTCAAAACTTCATTAAAATTTGAAGAAAAAATAAACCTTATTTTATGATTATGCTCAATGGTGCATGTTTTCGAATGACTGAAAATTCGAAGTCACATAACCTTAAGTTCCAGTTCCTTTATCAAGCCCTCCCTCTGTATTATTTTTTTTAATCTCAACAATACAGTCGATATCAATCTATTTAAATAAAGACGTAGTTGTGGTTTTAAGAGTGATCTGAAAAATAGAATCTATTTGTATCTTGCCGCGACGAAGATGAATATGATTGATTGGAATCAATCTCAAAGGAGTCACTGATTCCTTCGTTATAGTGTGATCCAACAGCTCGCTCGCATACATTGCACCTTGAAACCTTTTCTCTCAAATTTCCTCCACGGAAATTTTCCGAATATGGTGGACTTAAAGTATACATTTTTATGTATTGTCATTTAGTTGAGGCCATTTACCTGAGAAAATCATCTTCTTGTGGATCAGCTGATATTCCCGATATCCAAGAACTTGCATCGTTTTCTTTGTCACATGAACCCCGGTTGTTACAAGAAAGAATTGGACTTGGCCTACATAATTTATTTAGATGTTTGATATTCAAGATATTATTAAAGCATTTAGGCAATTATTTTTCAAAACTACACCATAAGTACATATGTAGGCGGACATTAATATTAACAAAATGCAACACAACTGCGCAGATGTGAACAACACAAAAAAAAAGTTTTCAAAAAAGTTGACGGTTAACAGCAACACAATGTTGTTCAAAAAAATACAAAATTTGTGAAATGAACACAAAAATTTGTGTTTGTTTCCTGATTTCGATGATCGGAGCCATGCGTTGAAATAGTTTTTCGTTCAAGAGAACAAATCGCCACCGAAATAATCCTCATAATATATTAAAAGTAGGAATTTTTAAAAAATTAAAACACATAAAAGGTTCGAGATTTTTTTTTGTTATTTTTAAACCCATCCACACTCGATTATTTCACTTGAACTCCGAGTTATATCTTCGGTTCTATGTTTAGTAGATATAAATATAAATACAGTAGCAGTTGATCTACTTTTTATATACCACCTGCGCCGTTATCGGGTCAACATTTCAGGAAAGAATTTTGACCCGATAACTGGTTTTGATCCGATAACAGCGCAGGGCGTAAGCGAAATGTTTGAAAAAATGTTGACCAAAAATTTTGACCCGATAACGGCACGAGCGGGATTTTCGGGCGAGGTCTTCATCCGAAAAAGCTTTTAAAGACATGATTTTAAAGATTTTTTCCCTAAAAGCATGCTTCTCAAAAAACTCACTACCTCAGTGCAAAAAAAACTTACTTGACCTTATGTTCCAAATGGTTGAACTTATAATGTTCCAAATGGTTGACCTTATAACTAACCTCCTGTATGTTTCTATTTTATATTTCTGCACTTCTACTTGAATTATTATAAAAAAAATCAATATTATCGGAAATAAGGCTTTCGCTTATTTAGTAAAAAAACTTTTTTTAGCCATCAGAATTGAACTGTTTAACTATTGAACCAAAAGTATACCAAAATATACGAAGATGCACCAATAACGACACGAGTTAATGTAGTCGTTTTTTATTAAAATTTGGCTATTCTTTCCGAAAAACTTGCCTTAAAAATATTTTGAAAAATAGAGAAAAAACCTAGATGTCTACAAATTTAAACATTAAATAAAATAATTAAAAAAGGATGCACATGTACTTTCATGACAAAATTTTGACCCGATAACGGCGCAGTGCGTAGGTGGGCTAGCTTGAAAAGTTTAAGTCGAAATTTTGACCCGATAACGGGGTTTGACCCGATAACGGCGCAGGTGGTGTATATTAAGGTTGACGATTAACCGTAACTGGAAAGATAACTATTAACCCTGTTACCCTAGTTACGGCCGGAATAAATTTTACTATACGTGGACGGTTAACTGAAAATTGCGCATAAGTTGACAATTAACTGCTAGACAATTAAATGCTCACCTTGTGTAAAAAAAAGTCAATCAAATCAAGTCAATGTTTCTTGGCTTAAAATATCATGAAAATGATTTTATCACATGCTCGTTATCAATTTTCAATTGATTATTTGCGTGAAGGTATCAGATTTGTCTATTATCAGTCTGATATCAATCAACCCTCCTAACATTTGAATAATACCTGAAATCTTCAAGACAACTTCCACTTGATTCTAAAGCAGCGGCGAAACTGGCTAAATTTTGGGCTATACTATATCCTATCCATGCACTATTCCAACCATTTGGACATCTGGGAACCTTGAAGTTTCATTTTTATATGGTTTCGATTCAAAACTTTCGTATAATGATGAAATACCTCGTCAGTCTGAGAGTGAAGAGTTAACGTGTTGGCTTGAACCTCACAAACAGAACACCGACTAACAAAACTTTTCAAATCGCATGCTAAAAATGTATGTTATCATTAAATAATTTATTATTATTTGAATAACAAACTTTCTATTATTACTTTTATAATGTTTCGTCCTCTACAATTTACTTTTATCAGAAAAAATGCAATAACCTGTACCATGCACGATTAGATATTAAAAATAAATACAGGCTGTATGAGCACTTCGTTTTGACCTTTCGTCGAAATTTTCAAGTGTTTTGTGTTCGTGAATTATTTGGCAAAACAAAATCATTTGGTACTCATAAGATAACTGATCAGTGCGTGGATGGAAATTGAAAAAAAATTTTGTTAGAAATTTTGGCAAGATACCTGTTCGAAAGATAACTGCGCACTCTGTGTATACAACTTGATTCTATAATATGAAATACCTTTGTTTTCACCATTTGCAGGCATTTCCGGTGTATTCAGCCAGGATACTTGAATTGTATCGGAAGTACATCCTCGGCCTCTACAAGAACGTATGGGGTCGAGTGAAAACTTTTGCAAACATGATCCGGAGGAACCTAATAAAATACTTATTACTTAACCCGACGTTAATTGCATACCCATATCGATCGATTTAACACCACTAGCAGAGTCTACTTGTACAATCGAATAACCATCCCACAGTTTAACAGCACCGACTGGGCATTTTGGCACAAATTGCGATTGACTATGACGTGTTACGGTGAAACCTCCCATATTACCGGCAAAACCCCTAGGTCCTGGATGCCCTTGTTCTCCAAGCTTTCCATTGACACCGGGTAGTCCATCTTGTCCAGGAGCTCCTCGTTCACCTGGAGGTCCGTCTTCACCGGGTAAACCAGGCTGACCCGCAGGACCAGCTACTGGAATTTCCCCGTTAGGATATTGACCATTCTGATTAGATGGTCCTCTTCCGGGTGGACCTGGAGGGCCGGGTAAACCGTCTTGTCCGTAATATCCGCGTGGACCCTGACGCCCTTTCGAACCTTTAGGACCTGTGTTACCGGTTTTACCTGGTTGCCCATTCAATCCAGATTTCCCTGGTACACCATCAGATCCCGATAACCCAGGCGGTCCAACAGGACCTTCGGGTCCATTCCTACCAGGTTTCCCATTTTCTCCAGGATTACCGGGGTGTCCAGCTGATCCAGATTTACCTGGACTACCTGGTCTTCCAGGTTGTCCAGGTTCACCACACAGACCAATATCACCAGGTTTTCCAGGTCTTCCGGGATTTCCTGGGGGTCCCTTGTCTCCCTTTAATGACAATCCACATGTGCCTTCAGGACCTGTTGATCCAGGAAGGCCTTGGTCACCTTTTGGCCCCATTGGCCCACGACTTCCTTTTGTTAATGTTATACCAGGTTTTCCAGGTTCTCCATCAAATCCAGGGGGACCACGATTACCTTTTCTACCAGTTTCACCTGGCATACCAATTCCTGGTTTGCCATCAGGACCGGGAGGTCCAGGTCGACCAGAAAGGCCAGCTTCTCCTGGTTGACCTATTTCACCAGCTTCACCTGGTCTTCCCGGATCACCCGGAGATCCTGGTTTACCAGTCTTACCAGGACGTCCTGTTTCTCCAGGAGCGCCGCATTCACCAGTATCACCTTGAACGCCGGGTAAGCCTTCACGTCCAGGAGAGCCATTTTCGCCAGGACTACCATGTCGACCTGGATTCCCGGGTGGGCCAGGTGGACCAGATATTCCATCTTTACCAGGTATTCCCGGCTCACCATCTTCTCCATCTTTTCCTGAAGTTCCGCGTTCACCCTTGGGTCCAGCTTGTCGACTTGGCATTCCTTGAAGACCCATAAGACCTTGCGGACCTTGAGGACCTCTTTGGCCAGGACTGCCTGATATGCCACAATTACCTTTCTCTCCTTCTGGCCCTGGTGGTCCTGTACGGCCAGGAACACCTCGCAATCCTGGTTGACCATTTCGACCATTTTGACCTGATGAGCCCGGTTTTCCTTGCTCTCCAGGTGGCCCCACGTCTCCAGGTAAACCACACTGGCCTTTATCGCCCGGAAGACCGTTGTCTCCTCTAGGTCCAGGTGGCCCTTGTTCGCCGGGTGTACCGTCCGGACCTTATTAGAGATAAAAACATTTATATTAAAAATATTATTCATTTAAAATAATAAAACCAATTGATTATTGTATTTTACTGTATAATGAATAAATATTAAACTAAAGAATTATTTTTTTTCCTTGAAATTTTATCACTTGTATACACCACCTGAGGCCTTTATCTTACCTTTATAAACGCTTAAAAAGCGGTTAGATAACCCGACTTTGGTAAGATAACTCGTCAGGGCGTTTAGTTTAATAATTTAAATTAAATTTAAACTTTTATTCGTCTTTCCATGCTTCAAAAAAAATGTATATATATCATGGTCTTCCATCGAAATTATATCTCGCAGATACTTGTCTCATGATGAAAGCTTTGAACATGACTTCAACTGAACAACTTTTGTTGTTTGAACTAATCTTTAACATTATTTCGAATACAAACTAATAGAGCGACGTAATAAAGGACTTTGTTTTTGATAAGTAATTAACGTGCTTAATAAGTGACAACTTTAGTCCGTTAAATATTAAAAGAAATAAAGTACGAGGTACGTAACAAGATATGAAGACACAAAACCTGGGGTGCTCAATATTGTTCAAATTAACAAAAGGTACTATTTCAAGCTCTCCCTCTGAAATTTTTGGTCAATAATTTGGACTTTAGTATACATGATAAAATGCGGTAAGTAAATTATTATTTTTATTTGTTTTATCTTTTTCCTTTAGGTCCAGATATTGCACCCAATAATTCTTTAAGTGCCTCTCTGTTGTCTTGTCTGCCAGATTCCCAAGAATCTCCCTTTTCTCCACATTCACCTTTAAAACCATCTTTACCATTATTTCCTTTTTCACCCATTTGTCCTTTCCGTCCGTTTTCACCTGGTATTCCATCAATTCCGGGTAAACCAGGGGGACCCGGCTTTCCTGGTTTGCCAAGTTTACCTGTTCCACCTTTAGCCCCTTTGTCGCCATCTAAACCATCTGATCCTGAATTACCATCCTCCCCATTTTCGCCTGGAACACCAGGACTACCTGATTTTCCTTTTCGTCCATCTTCACCTGGTATACCGGGTTCACCAGTATTACCCTTTGGACCAACAGTTGGTTCACCTTTGTTTCCTGGAGGACCATCAGGTCCTGTCCTTCCTTGTGGACCAATTTCTCCTTGTCGTCCTTTTGACCCTTTCGGTCCAGGTTGTCCAATCATTGGTTGTCCCGGTAATCCAGGTACTCCAGGATCACCAGATATTCCAGGTAATCCAGAAACGCCAGTTTTACCTTCAATCCCGGGTGGTCCTTCATCACCTTTTGGACCATTATTACCTGGTCGACCAGATTCACCAGGAATTCCAGGGCTGCCATTCCTACCAGGTCTACCAGGAATACCAGGATTCGAAACTCCACGATCTCCTTTCTGACCAGGAACTCCACGATCTCCCTGTGGGCCAATCGGTCCTTGAATTCCAGGTTCTCCTTGATCACCACTCAAACCTGCCTCACCAACTTCGCCTTTGGGTCCAGTTGGACCAACAACAGATTCACCGGGAACACCTTGAGGACCCGGAGGTCCACTTGGACCAGGTGCACCAGGAAATCCATCGATACCAGGTTCTCCATCCATGCCTGGTGGTCCATTTTCTCCCTGTAGACCAGGTGGTCCTGCTGGTCCACGTTTTCCTGGTTGGCCAATTATGTCTTTTAAATCAACCTGAACGGATTCACCTTTAAACCCTTTTGGGCCTTTTTCACCGGGAATACCAGTTGAGCCTTTTTCACCTTTACGTCCCATCTCACCAGGAATTGAATCACCTGGTTGACCGGGTTTCCCACATGACCCTCTGTCACCTGTCGGTCCTGGTTCTCCATCGTTACCTGGACGACCAATCATTCCAGGATCTCCAGGTTCACCAAATTCTCCTGGATCCCCGTCTCTTCCGTTATGACCGCCACGGCCGTTTTCGCCAGGATATCCCATTTGACCGGGCTGACCGGACTCACCTTTATCTCCTTTTATAGTTGTAACTATTGATTCGCCTGGCTCTCCAGGATCCCCACAATCGCCGGGTTTTCCAGGTGGACCTTCTGGTCCTAATTTTCCGGGTTTACCAATCCCACCAGGAGGGCCGGGAGATCCTCTCTTGCCAGGTCTTCCAGTTACACCTGTACGACCGTTTTCACCAGGAACTCCGTCATTACCTGGCAACCCTTCAACACCTTTAGGTCCAGGTTCACACTGCTTACAGGGTCTTCCATCTTCACCAGGGACACCAACTGGGCCCTCGTCTCCTTTAGAACCAGTTTGACCTGCTGGTCCAGGACTTCCAGGGTTTCCTCTTGGACCTTCTTTGAACCTACGGTCTGTTTGATCCAAAGTTGCATCTTTACCAGGTAACCCATCTTTGCCGTCCTTTCCTTGCTTACCAGGGGGTCCATCTTCACCTGGAACACCAGGTTCTCCTTTCTGACCTACTGTTGTGTCACCTTGTTTACCATTTTTCCCAGGGTTTCCTGGTTTGCCTGGTGCTCCCCGCGGTCCATCAATTCCCCTTGGACCGGGCAATCCAGCTGATCCAGGAGGACCACGAATAGTTTTACCTGGCGATCCTGCCTCTCCAGGTGTTCCATTTGAACCAGGTTGTCCATCTTGACCGGCATGGCCGTTTTCACCGGGAAGTCCACTGGGTCCAGTAGAACCTTTCTGTCCCATAGGTCCTGTACTACCAGGACGTCCGGACTCACCAGGTAATCCAGGTGATCCTGGCATTCCAGGAGCTCCAATACCTCCCATATTCCCTTTCTGACCCTTTGCTCCGGGTTCGCCATTATTTCCAGGAACACCGTGAGGTCCTCGTTCCCCAGGTTCACCAGGTGGACCTTCTCTTCCAGCATCACCCGGTTTACCAATTTTTTGTCCAGCTGGTCCAATTGGACCGGTTTCGCCTTTTTCACCCTTTGGTCCGCAAACACCTTCATTCCCGGCATCACCTCTTGAACCATCAGGTCCCATTTCACCTCGAGCTCCTTTTTGACCTTTCAATAATTCAAGAATACTTGGATCTGGTTCTCTAGCTTGTGATCTTTTTCAGATATGTGAATTGGAGGTTAATTTTGGATAACTCATTTTCAGCGTACTCACGGTAAATAACGAGTTTTAAAATCCAATAACTAAATCATGAATCTAAGCAAAAATATGGGAGTTTTCCACATTTCATGCATGAAACCCTTGTCACCAATATAAATTATAAGGAGGCTCGGTTTAGAAAAATGGACATCATAGCTGTGCACCTTCTATTAAAAAAGATTGTAAAAAAACACAATAATCTCCCAGATTGCCCTGAAACTTTATTTTAAATGTTTCTGTCTGATTTGTTAAATCCATTTTGTCTTAACTTGGCACTTTTTGACAACAATAGGACGCCGGTTAACGGCAGTGTTGGAAACCTTGGGCGTTAGAAAAATTTGATGCGTTGGCCAACGCTTACGTTGGGCGTTGGGAAAATTTGGACCGTTGACCAACGCTAGCGTGGAGCTCTTGGAAAATTTGGACCGTTGGCCAACGCTTGCGTTGGGCATTGGGAAAAATTCAACCGTTGGCCAACTTCTCCAACACTGGTTAACGGCTTTTCCCGTGTTAACAAAAAATCTGCTTATAAGATGTTGTTTTTTTGCATTATTTAGTTATCCTATAAGGAACATCGCATATACTTTTACATAGACTATGGACATTGCACCTGTCAAATGCTTATATATAACGTTAAGTAGATACTTTATGGTACGCTTCTATACGAATTTTCAGGTTCTTTTTGTCAATAATTATTGAGGTTTTCCATTGTAATTATATAAGCACACAATTTTTCTTGAAAAATCTAATACACAGGGTGCGCCGTTATGTTTCCCCCCGTTATGTTTCACTTTTTCCCGAGCGTGCTTTTATGTTTCACTTTTTTGAGAAAATATTTTCCCCTAATACATATCTTTATGTGTTAAGCCCAACGCCGTTATGTTTCACTTTTTCTCGATCGGGCCATTATGTTTCACTATTTTTCGAATGTTTTTGTGAAACATAACGGCGCACCCTGTGTAACATACTTCGAAAAAACGCATGGGCCTCATTTTTTATTGACATTTTTAATCCCATAACATTTTCACATATCTGCCTTTCATCTTCACTTGGATTTGCCCATGCTGGTAAAGCAGACGCGCCTTTTTCACCTTTTTGTCCCTTAACCGATTTGCCATCCTTGCCAGGGGTTCCTTTGGGACCCATCTCTCCGGGAATACCAGATTCACCCACTGGTCCTTGATCACCTTGCGGGCCACAGTCACCAGGCCAACCAACTGGACCTGTTGCTCCGGGATTTCCAGGTTGACCAGCCGGTCCTATGAGTCGGGTTGCAAACCGAGAGTGTTTAAACATATTAATTGTTTAAAAAACTGCCTCAATAAGCTTTACCTCAATCTTAAAGGTGCGAACGAAGACATTTCAAAGATGGTTATAATGTGTATTGTGTCACAGTCCCGTTGTCACTAACTGTATGTTACTGTATTTGTACAATGAGTCAATGACCCAATTGGCCACTAACAATGGGCTTATACTGAGTTAACATTATTTCAGAAAAAAAAATGCTTGCACTGTTTTACTCTGGATGCTTCATTGTTCAAAACACACAGTATTTCCAAGAAAATAATTTACAGTGGGCGGTAAGTAAGGGTGGCGTGTTTTTTCAAGTTTACCCTTACTTCTGGCCCCAACCTTTACTAGACGCGGCCACTTCTAACACTTTTCATTATACTTAGAGATGAGATTGACTTGCTAATTTCATTATTTATGTTAAGAATATATTACAATTAGAAAAAATAATTAGTGAAAAAGTGATATTTGAAGACTCTTATCTATTTTTAGTCGGCCTAAGATTAATTGACGTCAAAATTGACGTCAAAAATTTTTTTTTTCGAAATGAAACATACTTTACTTGGCGTCGATCTACCCTTACTTTGCGTCTACCTACCCTTACCTGGCGTTCCTACTCTTACTCGCCGCGCTTAACTTGACGCTCCGCTTGTATACCAATGATAAATAAATCAATCCACATAATGTAATCAATCCACATAACTATAATTTATAGTTTTTTTTGTGAAAAAAAAAACAATTGTAATGGCCAGTTTAGCAACCCCACCTATAAGTGAACTCAAATCAATGTCGACACTACCGGGTTCTCCCTTTGCACCAAAGCATCCCGTTGCTCCAGGTGATCCTCGCAGTCCTGGTAAACCAATGAGACCTGGCGGTCCTGTCTCTCCTTTTGTACCATTACACCCAGGTCTACCGGGTACTCCGGAAGATCCAAGTAAACCATTTTGACCCGGTGGTCCATCATACCCTCTTTCTCCACGTTCTCCGTCTTTTCCACGATCTCCCTTGACTCCATGAGGACCTGGAAAACCACGCTCTCCTTGTAACCCTCTAGGTCCTTGTGGCCCTTGTGCTCCGGCTACACCAGGTTTTCCAGACGGTCCCGGTAGACCAGGTGGACCCGCTCGACCTCGGTCTCCTCTTGACTTATTACATTGTACATTACGCGGTTTTCGATCATAAATTTTTCTTGGTGCTTTCGACTGTCTTTTTCCAAAACTGAGCTACAAAAAACAAATAGGATAATCCCAAGAGACTTTTTACAAACATTTTTTTGTTCCCGACAAACACAATGAACTTTTGTAACCCCGTACTGCATTATTACTACACAGGTTATGCCTTTAACCGTCCACTCAAATTTTTTTGTTTAACTGGACGGGTAACCGGGTTCCGGACGGTTAAGGTCGAATGCGTAGGCGACTTTTATAAAGTCGATTTTTCAAC
>SCLG01000010.1:389028-403504 GCA_004367875.1 Oikopleura albicans | reverse complement strand
CGTAGTTTGACGAGCTCTACAACTTGGCTTTACCAGTTTTTTTTGAATTATTGTGATTTTTTTAAGTTGATTTTTCCCCCTATGGGTTCCCAAAAACTCCTTCCCCCTGATAGTGAAGAGAAGAACAAAAATGTTCATTATTTCATCTAATGGAAACACACTTCTTTAATCAATTTTGATGTATTTCGAAAAGGGAACTCTAAAAATGATAATGTACAACAGTTTATATAAATATATGTTTTAAGGCAGATCGAAATGAAACGTGAATAATGGTCAAGTTAACCTTATCACAAGTCCTTATATATCAGCAAAAGTAGTGTGAGAAACGGGCGAAACACTATTGCACGCTCACTATTTTCTTATCCAGAAAAGTGAAGATGGCCAAGTGCGACTCCAAAGCACATTCCGATTTCGCGTACGTTATCGTCATCGCAACATTCATGTGTATCTGGATTGTATGTAACACCATTGCAACATTTATGTACATTACCATAACCGTCGATTGAGTGGTATGGGTAACGTCTAACATTATGGTAAAATATAGTAGAAACAGCCTTATTTCCGACAAAATTTATTTGCTCGGTACTTTTGGACGCTCCGAAGCCTTTCGAGTTTTTTTCATATTTTTTCATTTTCTTTCATTTCCGGTCACTTCCGGTAACAAGAAAAAATGAAAACCGGAAAAAAACGGCAATCGAAAAATGTAACCGAATTTAAAAAAAACCGCCGAACTTACTCGGAATCTGTTTTTAAAATACTTAAAAGTGAGGCTTCGGAGCGTCCAGGAGCACCGTGATTTGATTTTTGGGAACTTTATACACCGCCTGAAGGTTTATCCGGCCACTTTCGCCTACCAAAATCGGCCGGATAAACCTCCCGGTGACCGTATAAACCCTAAGGGCGTCAGCGGAATAGCTGAAAATTTTTCAAAAAAGTGGCCGGATAAGAGCACGAACAGGGAATTTCGAAATACCCAATTATTATTATCAAATGATATACCGTCCGGATAAACCAACGAGCGGGAAACGTTTAGATCCGGTCAATTTTCGTAGCATTATCTATTTCGTTTAAAAGATACATCTAAGGTTGTATGATTAAGTTCAACACATATCTCAAAGTGGCCGAATAACGCCGTATGTGGCCAGACAAACCCTTAGTGCGTAGGCGCACTAACCGAGAATTGTTTTGGAGAAAAAATTGACATCGCACAACTTCTCAACATTTTTGACCATTTTAAATCATTTAAACTAAATTTTTACCCGTGCGAGTCTAGAAAATCATGACCTTTTTTAAAACCCAAATTTTTCGAACGTATTTTGCGTGAACATGAATTACTAATTGTATCTTTATGAATCAACAATTTGACCATTTTCTTGGGTACTCGCCACAACACTCATTTATTGGCTCATTGATTTTAGCTTCAATTGTTTTTGCGCCCATTTTTAGTTGAACCCGTGGGCGCCGCTCGTTGAAAACATCACAGTGTTGGTTTGCTTTGAACGCTCCCCAGTCAGTGTGATGCACTAATGACCAAATTCCCTCTGAATCTGCTAAATCGTATGCCAGAGCCTAAATTTTACAGGTTATAGTTATAAAACGGTCATACAGGATTATTTAATATCCGTTAGTGTATACATGATTTTCAAATTTTAAGTTCCTAATAATATGCTAATGCATATACGACGATTAAAAAAGTTAGCACAAGACGAATGATCGGTGGGACATTTGTCCAATCGAGGTATCAGTGGAACATTTGTAAATTTGAGTTCGAATATTAGGCAGATAAATAAAAATAAGAATTCTGGAAATGACATGAAAAATTTGAGAAAACTTTTACCCGAAAAAACATACAAAACTTTCTTTTGAATAAAAACAAAGTTAAAAATAAAATTAAACCACCTAAAACGTGGACAAAAGAATGGCCCAAATGGAGGCCTTAAATCACATTTATCACATGAAAGGCTGATTTTGAGCCAAAATTGGATAAGACCACTACAATCCACTTTCTAATGTTACGTCAAATTGCTGAATTACTTTTTTTTGAAAAAAAATTCAGGTTAAAGCTTGTTTTTTATCTTAGATAAATTTCCATTATTAACAGTCATGCGCATATTGGGTAGTTAGCTACCCATTTTTACTTTATGTCTAAATAAAAAGAGAACGGCTCATGATAATGAAAAAACGGACAACGTATTTGAAATCAAAAAAAAATTACGTTTTTATATGGGAGAAAAAATTTTTTTTAGAAAATTGTTTTCACGTTTGGGTCCATGGAGGACGAGGGTTAAAGTTGAAAATCACTCCAGTAAGAAAAGATGAACAGGGCTTCAAAATGAAAAAATAATCAAAAAAAAAAATTCATTTATTGTTTGCCGCGGTAGAGCAAATTTGGTAGCTGGCTACCCCAGATGCGCATGACTGTGATAGTAAACTTGATGCGCATGACTGTTAATTAATTTCATATACGTCAATTACGACGATTATGTATTTCATCGTCAATGATGACTCGTTTATTTTTAAACATGTTTGACGAGGTCAATATTTTCTAGTTTTTCTAGTTCTAAAGTATTACCTTATCACATTCGCATAAAGATCGATGACAGGTTCCAAACTCATCCGTACATTGAATATATTTTGTGTTTGTAACAGAGTCTTTGCGTGCTTCAAATGTGTATCCCCTGTTAACTTCACAATAACCGCCAAAGTCCATTTTAATACAAGCGTGACACCGGGCATGATCGCGACACACTTTGTCTGGTCTGTCTTGTGGCTTGCCAATTGACACCTCTGATGTTGGAGTTGCACTGGTCTGCCCCCTTATTATATCACTTTAGATGAGCTTATGGACACTCAAAAACATACAAAGTGGTCGCCAATGTTTGCCCGAAAAAATAACAATATCACCACTAAGCAGATTTTATAATTGTTTTGCGTTAGCCCTTTACACTTACGCTCCCGTTTTGTATCCCCCGTTGGCGCTGTAGACAGTGCCATATGACATTGCTTACAATCAAAAGTTCAAGCCGTGTCTTACAATTACAATAGCTTAACAAAACCAGAATGATGTGCTTGGCTTGATGTAATTATGGAAATTATTAGACACGGTCAATTTTGCGTTCACACCAGATGATACGTTGTAGGGTTCCTGTTATAGGGCTAAAATCTCGTTATAGTGTTTTATCGGGAAAATAAACTTCTGCGCCTGATCGAGAACCGGGCTAAAATTTTTTATAGGGCTAAAAACTGGAGGAGGCAAGTCCTAAATTTCTAGAAAATTGATTTTTACTAAAAAAAAGTGGTTTTTGCGTGATTTGACCCCTAGGAGTTAAATCTAGGAATTTGCTGTAATGAATTTTCTGCTCAGTGGAAGATAGTGAACACGCTGCACAAACATTTGAAGTGATTCGAAGACCCTCGATTTTGATCGCGGACACCCTATACGGTATAGTCTATACCAGACCAACAAGAAATAATATAACAATAAGATCAAGAAAAAAAAGTGGTCTTTTGATCATTTGAGTGTATTATATTATGAATGTGTACAGGGTGAGGTAATATAGATGCTAAGCCGTTTTTGGTCACTTATATACGCTCAGCACACTCGCGAACCAAAAACGGCTTAGCATCTATATTACCTCACCCTGTATAAAATTTGCATTTTTTGTGTGTCTAAACGGCATGTGCAACTCCGTGCCTTTTAAAAAATCACGTCCCTCATTTCGAAAGCAGTGGCAGCCATAGTTGAAATATTTGCCAAACATGGGCACATCCTGTAGATACAAAATGAGGTTTTTCACCATTTTTATTTTGTTTATTGTTTTGAATTCGTCAATGGTTGTTGTCGGGTCTTTGTGCATTTTTTGAAACTAAACAATATTTATTATGATAGGATGCGTCGCGTTGGTCAGAGGCAGTTGACGGTCAACCAACAACTTGGCAACGGCTTCACAAGCGACAAGAAATTATGTAAACAACATTCTGAAATGAAAACTGTCTGTCTTGTTGTGTCTCATAAATCATAATTCTGCCTCATGGACTCGTACACCCCCTGCGCTGTTATCTTGCAATTATCGCATGAAATAAATCCACAAGATAACGGAGCGAACGGGGATATCTGCAAGATAACAGCGCAGTGCTTATCACATAAAGATAGGGATTCCTGGAAAATTGGCCGAAAAAAATCTGCAAGATAACGGAGCTTACGGGAAAATCTGCAAGATAACGGGTGACAAAATAACAGCGCAGGGGGTGTAGTTCAAAAGGAGGCTCAAAGATTTGATACAGTCAGGGGTCCTGAATCAGAGGTCTCTAAACATGCGCTCTGTACAGGGTGAGGTAATATAGATGTTAAGCCATTTTTTGGTGACTTATATTCGCTCAGCGCACTCGCGAACCGAAAACGGCTTAGCATCTATATTACCTCACCCTGTAGATGCGTATCACACACAGTGTAGGTCTTTTTTCCGGAGTAAGGTATTTTCTCGACCATACTTTCGCGACCACACCATTCGGTGGCGAATCATTGTTCAAAATATGGTCGCGAAATGGTGTTTTGGGTGAGGTTTCGCGACCAAGGTTATAAGTATAAAAAAGTGGTCGCGACACCATGTGTACTGGTGTGGGTTGTCAGTTTGTCACCAAGCTCGACGCCGCTCTTACCATAGATAAGACCGAGTACTGTTTCAAACCTACAAGCGAAATTTTCTCGGTGACACTTTTTTTCTCACTCCAGTAAAACACCGTTTCGCGACGATGTGGTTGCGAAACCATATTTTGAACAACGATTTTCGTCAAATGGTGTGGTCGCGAAAGTACCCTTCACCATTTTTTCCCAGAAACATATTTTTCTCCAAACACAATTTTTTATTCGTTATCTAAAGAAAAATATTTGTATCATGTTTTGACTCATATGCTAGCGTTTTTTTTTTGAGTAATATTAGAATGTTGCATTTAAAAAAAATGCATTAATGGAGTTTCTGGGAACAACTTCTCTAGAACAGTGGGCAGATTTGACGAGAGTACGACGAGCAATGTCTCTCTAAATTTGTCTCTCTAGATGTGCATATCTTAAGATATGCATATCTTTTCGGATGGGCACGTTTTTTGCAAATCAAAAGTGCATACAGGGTGAGGTAATATAGATGCGAAGCCGTTTTTTGGTGACTTATATTCGCACAGCGCAGTCGCGAACCAAAAACGGCTAAGCATCTATATTACCTCATCTATATTACCTGTATATCGGGGCTTTGGACTATATGATATACAGAAGAGTAGACATTAAAAAGCACGATATATCTATCGCGATACTGGTTTAGTCTCACGAAAATCGGCTGCGCGTTTGCAGTATACCGTGTCGGCATATTTTAAAATGATATTGGCCAATAGGAGCCCCCCATAATGGCAATTTGCAAGAAAAAGAACAAAATTGCTCTATTCTAGAAACGCTCAGCCGATTTTCATGAGACTTAACCTGTAGAAAATTTCTATTATCCATCATGGAGGTGCCCAGAGGTTTGTTCGGACAAGAAGTCATTCGCACTATTTTCACAATTCCATACTACGTATTGGTCACGTTTTGCATAGGAAAAGTCGAAATGGCCAAATCACCGGGCCTACGCCTACGTCTTATTTCAAGCTTATGTCGTTCAACATACCAGCGCAGGGGGTGTAATGTCATCAACACATTTATGATTATAGGGTTTGTATTTTTTATGCTAAATCATCATCATTTGTTGTCAATGACCCATTGATAAATAATTTAACAACTAAGTAAACAATAATTATTATGATAACATTTGTTGCATGGCTTATTGGCTCGAAAATTGCAAAGTCTGGATTCGAAATTCCGCGGACGGACAACTGGGCACAACGGGGCCAACAATATCCGGCCCAAGTAATGATCGGAACTATTTATTACACCATAAACAATACAATTTAATTGTTGATACAACAAGAGTTGGTTGTTTATAGTATGCACAATATTTTGACCTAGAATAACCTTATGAAAATTTTGAATATTTATGTCGAGTATCATACTACACCGGTGCGCAGCTATCAGGCATCTTACGAAATTTCGTTACGAAATTCCCCGTTCTTGCTGTTATCAGGCAGTTTTGATGCATATTTTTTCCCTTATTCCGCCTACGCCCTGCGGAGTTATCAGACAGGTTTATGTGTCACGAAACCTGCCTGATAAATTCGCACCCAGTGTAGATTAATTATCATGATAAAATGATAATAATCTACATTTGTATGGAATGATTTAGAATGCCCATCTGTTCACCGAAGTTAACGCCCCTTAAGTTAACGTAATGCCGGGTACATTTGTAGTTAACAACATTCATAGAAGTTAATGGTCGATTCGAGTCATTTTTGCCAGTTTTAATTGAAGCACTGTCTATTTAAGTTAACAAATTTCCTAGAAATTAACAAAATTCATGGAAGTTAACACCTTTTTTACTTATTGTTTTCTCAACGTCCGTATACAGGTGATGTACGCGAATTCGTCTCGAAAAAAAAGTGTCGCGTTAACGAATAATTACCAAAAAAGACATTTTAAGCCACACTTGAATTTATAAAAAAACATCGAGTTAACTGCCCCCACCCTTGCGTCGCGACTCTTGGTTATCTTTTAAAATCAAATGGAATACAAATGGAGTATAACAGAAAATCTTCTAAAATCGTTATATTTTCCCGAATAATAATTTCTGAACACATTTACGGGGTGATATATAACAGCGCAGGAGTGTTAATGCATATTTTTACTTCCGTACTCGGTGAAAATATTTGTTTATCAAATAGCATTGGTGGTTTTTATTTAAGGTTGCACCGATTTCTCTTTTACGTTTTCAACCGCTAAACATAATGTTAATTTAACTTTTTTTTTCATAGAAGCTAAAAGTTAAATTAAAATGTCTTCTAGTTCACTACGTTGAGATATTTTCAATTATTAACTTCTGGAGCGCATACGATTTTTTACCCCAAACCTCCTGGATTTGTATAATGTATTTTACAGTATCAAGCGACGCGCGAAAATACATTACGGAGATACAAAATGGTGCTTCACATTTTAGATGGTGAAGTATACACTGAAAAGCGAAGGGCTGCGCGGTAAAACATCGCACGCGCTCCACGAGTTAAAAATTAAAAATATCTCAACGTAGTGAACTAGAAGAGATGTTTATCTACATTTTGATTTTCATAATAATTTTTTTAGTCAATATTTAAGGCTCAAAAAAGTAAAAGACAAATTCGTGCAACCTCAAATAAAAACCACCATTGCATTATGCGTACGAAATATATCTGAAAAATTATGATTTACATACCATGGTCTGAAAATGACTAAGAAGATAATTCAGTCACGAATACGTATTCTAAAGTGTACAAAGGTCAAGTTCGAGTCAATTTTTTCTGATCAAAAATTACAGAACTCCAGATATAACTTAATCCTATTTTTAAAGCATAAAATATACAGGGTGAGGTAATATGCTAAGCCGTTTTTTGGTGACTTATATTCGCTCAGCGCACTCGCGAACCAAAAACGGCGTATCATCTATATTACCTCACCGTGTACGTGTACACTAATATTTTTAAAATTTTAAAATACTAAGTATATCTATAGTATTTTCTTAAAACTATTTTTCATAACACCTAGTGAGAACTGTCGCAATTCTTGAAAAAGAATTCTTTGCCCGATAAATCGTCTAAGCAACAACATTGTTAAAAACAACATAGCCAATGAGTGCCTCTTCAACTATTAGTTAAGGGGTCACTGCTACCAGATATTTTTAAAAACCCTGTTGAATCAACCCCTTTGCAAGTAAGGGGCCTAAACTCCCAAGGATTCTGTGCGGAAAACAACCCGTAGGGATTAATCAAACATTATTACACCGTCTTTTAACCATTTTCATAAAAAAAATGTCCTTTATTTGATAGTCAAACATGAAGATTTTGCTCCTTATTATAAAAAAAACTGTCTGGGACCTGCATTGGGCACTACTGGAAAAGGGAGAAACATTTTCACCGTTTTCCTGTTTCTCCGTTTTCCAGTTTCTCCGTTTTCCAGTAGTGCCCTGCATGGAGCTCCAAAATTTATAAGAAAATTTGTAAAACATCCCTGTGAAAAGGCTGTCAACCACAAGTGGGAGTATTTTACACTTTGAGACCCCTGGGAGTTAACTTATTTGAATGACCCCCCTGTTATTCCAATTATGAACTAACCTTTTCTTCAAATTTGTAAAACAGATTATCTTCCTTATTTTCGGTGATCAACTGAGTGACGTTCAAGTCCTGAAATGATCCTCTGTACCCATCCGGTACCAATACAAAATTCTGCGCATTGACGTCGACGCGATCTTCAGCAGCGGCGCCCAATGCAAGAACGGATGCGAAAATTTTCATGTTATCTCTCAAACTAAAAATTTTCGACAAAAAAAAAAAGGAAAAAAAAATTATACAAAAAGGGTTTTAAAAAATGAATTAAAAGAAAAGACGACAAAAAGTAGGATATAAATAACTACTTTAGGTTTCAATGGTGGACGTCCTGAGGGCGGCGATGAAAAAAAACAACAAACTTTCGAAATTCTCTCTAAAACTCGGAAAAAACGTGTCCTTGTGCAGATAGGAGTTAGGTGGAAGTGGGGTGAAAGCAACATTAGCAATTGCTCCAGCGCCCCAAAAATGGCGAATTTGTTTATTTCAAGACGAGTAGCAAATGTTCTATATGATTCACTAATACCCGACAATGCCCTTTTTTCACGCATTTTAAAGGCCAAATAAATATTTTTCGTTCAATTGGCATTCCGCGATGACATAGATTCACAGAAATGTATATTGGAGTGAAATATATTTTGGCAACAGTCCTGTAACGGCGGTTTGCCGCTTTATTTTTTGGATTATTTGTCAATGGTTTATAATATTAGCATTGTCAAACGCGTTTAAACGCAGTAATAGAAATTTAGGGTTAGATTAAAAGTTTAAATATGGAACCTTTCAACTGTTTTCACGCACTTTGAGTAATACCGTGTAAGTCTCATGAAAATCGGCTGTGTGGTTCAAGAACAGAACAATTTTGTTTTTCATTTTATACAATGTAATAGCAGTACTGAAAAATTGGTCGAAAATGTAAACGGAAATTAGTCAATTTTAGAAAAGTACAGCTGATTTTCATGAAACTCACACGGCAGTAGGCTAACGTGGAGGTTTGACTTTTGATAATTTTGTTCTACAATAATGTAATAATAAATGACGAATTTGACAGTCAGGTAGCAGTTTATTTGTTACTGTCTGTTTTACTGGAAAGATTACTTAGAGGTGCCCGATAAATGCAGATTCCCGACAATCGGTAAAAATGGCTGGATAAACCCATTGACGGGTAGAAACTAACAGCCCAAGTGGCCTTATAAACCCTTAGGTGGCCTGATAAACCCTCAGTGCATGGGCGGGATAGGTGAAAAACTTGGGAAAAAAGTGGCCTTACATAAGCGCGCGACCCGTATAAGCGCGCGACCCGGGAAAGTGGCCTGATAAGGGGGCCGCATGACCCCTAAGGTAGTGTATAGAGTCACAATCTGTGTTGCTACCTATCAGTCAATATTTAACCTTTTGAGTTTTATTCATTATTTCTTTATTTTACTAGACTGAAGGATTCGAACTAAAAGTATTTAGATCGCCCAAATTATACAAAGTAAACAGAGACAAAAAATAAATGCTATCTAAAAAAACCTCCAGAAGAAATTAAACTATTGTTTCTATTCATAATAAATAGGATACTTTAAGGTTTTACCTACAGGGCCTGTATTTGTGGTAAAGTAAAATTTAGATTCCCACCCTGAATTTCGCCACCTTTATAGTCCGAAAAGTTCTTCTTTCGAAAGTTTGCATGTACAGATATGGCCGATGACGTCTGAATAAGGACGTAATCTAGGGCGGCATCGAACCACCGGAATGGTATGTGACTTTCAAATAATTATTTTTTTATTCCGTTCATAAAAGTCTGAATGTTTCCGTATGTTTCCATTTTAGCTTGCTGCCGACTTTAAAATTTGGCACAAGTAGAATAAACCGTGGCTTCAAAAACACGTTGGGTTCAGACCTGAACTTTATTAATTCATCTTACAGCTTGTTTGACAGTTTTATTTTATAAAAAAAAGTTTGAATCTGTTTCGAAGTTCGGTTTTGTTCGAATTTCGACTTTTTCGAAGTACGGTGTCCACTCACTCGGGCCCAAAGGTGCACTTGGGTCAAGGGGTTTAACTTGGGCCATTGTTTTTTTGGCAAAAACTTTTCACTTGGGCTGAGAGCTTCAAATGGACCAAGAGGGTTTGATATTCTCAATTTACTAGAATCCGATGGAATATACCAGCGCACATTGGATAATTAATTTACCATTCTAGCACTGTAGATAATTGATTTCTTCTTACATAAAGACGATATTACATAAAGACGATCTTACATAAATACGATCTTACATAAAGACCATCTTACATAATGACCAACACAATTTTTGCGTTTTAGATGAAAATCCAAATCGGGACCGTCGAATATTCAAGCATTTTTGAGCCTTTATTAAAGTTCAATACGGTTGATGCGCCCACAACGCGACACTTTCACTTGCTCAAAACCTGTCGCGTTGTGGGTGCACTGTCGCGTTGTGCGCACAACAATCATTAAATGCATTCCAAGGTACACTAAACTCCTTGATTCCATAAGAGTTGTTTTCGGTTCTCGAAAAAACAGCCGTTATGAAATTAGACCCCTCATTGGGTTTATTTGGGACAAATTGAAATTGCTTTTATCCGACCGCTTTTCTCCAATTTCTCTCACATTTCCGCCAAAGTCATGTACAATTATCCGATAGGTTTTTTCATAATTTTCATCAACCCCGACTACGCCATGTGCAGTTAATCGGCACTCCTTGCAGTGAGCTTGCATGTACTTTTCGTGGTACCTGCCAAATAACTGTGCAGGGGTGCATATGAAATTCTATATTACACTATTATTTTTCATATGGACTTTTTCGAATAAAGTTAGCGAGTTAACTCCCAGGATAAAGTGCGTGTATATAAACACGCAACTTGTTTTTTCATCGATTTAAGGCATATGGAGGCCACGTATGTCAAAACGGGTATTGCTGACCCCCCTCAACTTCTCCAGAAAATTCGATTGACGGTGTTTTTTCCTGGGTTGAAAATTTCAGACAGCTCTCTAGGGGGCCTTGGTGGCCCAAATCAATTTCTGAATAGTCAGATCGACGTAGTTTGACGAGCTCCACATGTTGATTTTACCATTTTTTTTTAATTATTGCGAATTGTTGTGAATTTTTTAAGTGCGTGTTTATTTACGCACATTTTCCTCCTACGGGTTCCCAAAAACCCCTTCCCCTGAGAGTTATAATATTCCCCTCTTCGGAGCTGGTGATGGAACTTCACAAATTATGTAACAGTTAAGAAACAACGCATTTTTTGTTTGTTAAAATTAAATATATTTGGTTGAATAAAGTTTTATATCACAATAAAATAAAATCATCAGATTAATTTTGTCGACTTGAATTTCTTCTTGAGTTTCGATGAGTTTTGTTTCGATGTTTTCTTTTTTCGGTCATAATTTGTGATTTAATAAACTTCATTTGTGCTTGTCTGATAGCGTTAAATTCCATTTCGATCATTCGGTTGTTTGTGAGCGTAAATCCGGCAACAAGGGTCAATAAAAGGCTGACTAGAAATAATTTCATTTTGCTTTAATATAAACTTGATTTTACAACAAGTTGTGTTGAACAGCAACAAAAATTTTCGTCGTTTTATATTCCTAATTTACTAGAGTCGCATTGAGTATACCAGCGCACTGTAGAGAAGCAAATTACCGGTCTAGTACAGTAGATAATTAATCTTACATAACTTTTACCTCTATCCATTATATAACCGTATCCTTTATATAACGCGGAGATGGTCATAATTTGTTCGTTCCATTATATAATGGTAACCTTTATATAACGCGGAACATTAATTCTCCTTCTGCCGATTCTCAATTATACACCACTTGCCTAGTCATCATTCGTCCTGGTATCCGGCAGATTGGCCATTTCTTGAAACACGGTGCGCCTGGACGTTCACCATAAATTTTTGAGCGTCATTATGGTCCATAATGATATTTTTGAAAAAACAAATGTAAGGGGGTGAGTTCGACACGGCGATTTTTTTAGTTCGAGTCAAAAGCGTCCATGAGCACCGTTTGATGTTATGCGGCTAGTTCTTCACCAATTCTTTTCACATTTCCGCTCACGTCCTCCGCAGTTATCCATTAGGTTTTTACTCGATAGATTTTTATCCGATAGGTTTTATCCCATAGGTTTTTATCCGATAGGTTTATCCCTTGGGTTTTTATCCCTTGGGTTTTAATCCTATAGGTTTTTATCCGATAGGTTTTTATCCGATATTTTTTACGCCATGTGCATTTAATTGGCGCCCTTCGCAGTAATCTGGCATGTTCTTCACGTGGTACCTGCCAAATAACTGCGCAGGAGGTGTGTATGAAATTGTGAATAACACTTAAGTATTCTTAACACTTAAGTATTCTTTTCTTATGGATTTTTCCGATCAAATTTACGTGCAAAATTTAAGTAAAAGTTCCCCCTTTTCGGAGCTTGTGAACTTCGAGAATTTATCAAAAAGATGGAACAGCCCATCGAAACCATACAAATCGGAAAAAATGACATATAAAGTAATTACATGTATGTAACATTTTAGAAATAACTACTTGTTTTTTGATTATAATTGAATATATTTGATTGAATAAAATTGTTAAGCACAATTAAATTGAATTATCAGATTAGTTTCTTCGACTTGAATTTCCTCTTGAGTTTCGATGAGTTTTGTTTCGATGTTTTCTTTTTTCGGTCATAATTTGCAATTTGATAAATTTCATTTGTGCTTGTCTGATAGCGTTGAATTCCATTTCGATCATTCGGTTGTTTGTGAGCGTAAAACCGGCAACAAGGGTCAATAAAAGACTGACTAAAAATATTTTCATTTTGCTGAAATGTAAACTTGATAGGAAAACCAGTTGTGTTGAATAACAACAAAAATGATCGTCGTTTTATATTCATAACTTACTTCGTCGCATGGAAAATACCAGTGCACCGTATATAATTAATTTACTTACATAACTTTTACCTCTATCCATTATATAACCGTAACCTTTATATAACGCGGAGATGGTCATAATTTGTTCGTTCCATTATATAATGGTAACCTTTATATAACGCGGAACATTATACATGTATAACGCTGTGCCTTAAACAGATGAAATTCTCCTTCTGCCGATTCTCAATTATACGCCACTTGACTAGTCAACATTCGTCCTGGTATCCGGCAGATTGGCCATTTCTTGAAGCACGGTGCTCCTGGACGCTTTCAAGCGCTCCGTTCTCCATAATTTTTTGGAACGTCATTATGGTCCATAATGATATTTTTGAAAAACAAAAATCCGGGGTGAGTTCGACACGGCGATTTTTTTAGTTCGAGACAAGAGCGTTCAGTTTTTGTTATAGCACCGTTTAACGTTATGGGGCCAATTCTTTTCCAATTCTTTTCACATTTCCGCTAATGTCTTGCGCAGTTATCCGATAGTTTTTTATCCGATAGTTTGTAGTGCTTTGATTGGTTTTGAATAAAACCGATAATATCGCGCTAGACATTATCGCTTGCCGCGCGTTTTTTATCCGATAGGTTTTTATCCGTTAAATTAACCCTTAAATTTTTATATGATAGGTTTTTATCCGATACGTTTTCATCCGATAGGTTTTTAGTCGATAGGTTTTTATCCGATAGGTCTTCACGTGATACCTGCCAAATAACTTCACAGGAGGTGTGTATGAAATTGCGAATAACACTTATCGGTATATTTTTCTTATGGATTTGTCCCATAAAATTTGCGTGCTAAGTAAAAGTTCCCCTTTTTCGAGGCTTGTGACCTTCGAGAATTTATAAAAAAAAAAGATGGAACAGCCCATCGAAACCATTAAAATCGGAAAAATATGTCAAATAAAGTAATTATGTGACAGTTCAGAACAACTACTTGTTTGTTGGTTAGAATTGAATATATTTGATTGAATGAAATTCTACAGCACAATAAAATTGAATTATCAAATTAGTTTTTTCGACTTGAATTGCTTCTTGAGTTTCGATGAGTTTTGTTTCGATGTTTTCTTTTTTCGATCATAATTTGCGATTTAATAAATTTCATTTGTGCTTGTCGGATAGCGTTGAATTCCATTTCGATCATTCGGTTGTTTGTGAGCGTAAATCCGGCAACAAGGGTCAATAAAAGACTGACTAAAATATTTTCATTTTGCTGAAATGTAAACTTGATAGGAAAACCAGTTGTGTTGAATAACAACAAAAATCATCGTCGTTTTATATTCACAACTCACTAGAGTCGCATGGAAAACACCAGTGCACCGTATATAATTAATTTGCGA
>SCLG01000010.1:367470-379367 GCA_004367875.1 Oikopleura albicans | reverse complement strand
TATAGTTTTAAGTTATTTAGCATGAACTTTTATAAATTACTTTTGACATTTAGACAAAAAAACATGAAAAACTGAAACTTATGAAGTTACTTAAAGTAAAACACTTTTAAAGTTATAAAACACTTCCATTTAATGGACACATATATACATGGTATAATTCATGATTATGTCAACGTTTTTGGATTTTTTTTGGTCACATTTTCAGTAATTTGTTTCACAGCCTTTATTATAATAAATTGATTTCAATTGTAAAATCGGAGGGCTACAAACATGCGGGCAAAAAAAAAATTCTGAGGGGATAGAACTGCATTCGGGGATTCCTAAAATGAGTCTAAATTTTTTTTTGACCACTGGTTTTCGAGATACCGCTCGGTTTAATTTTTTGAAAATATTTTTTTCGCCAAATTTGTGCTCAATCGATAGAACACACCACTAGCGACATTTTTCTTATTTTGACAACGCACGTTTAGTTGCTGGTTTTCGAGATACCGGTCGGTTTAGTTTTGGTTTTTTACTTAAATTTGTATTTTATTTGCAGTACAAATAAAAACAAATAGTGTTTTGCTGAAACGTAAAGAAATGCCGTCGCAGCAGTTCATGGTTGAGAATTCTCATTTAGTCAGAATCGCAAATTAATTATACGAGGTTTAATATGAGTAACCTCGCCTTCAAAATTTGGAGTTCCTGAAGATCAAAGCGTTCCCAAAGTTCACGGCAACAATTATTGTGTCCAAAAGGTCACCCTTTTATGCTTTGAACTTTCCGCTACTGAATGAAAATAATAGTTTTGCAATTGGATGTTTCTGGTGGTCTCCGAAAGCGTGTTGTACCACATTTATTTTGTAAACAACAGGTATACCCGTTCTTTAATGAAAAGAAGTCGATTGGAATTCTCTGTGATTTAAGCCGCTCTACAGGGTGAGGTAATATAGATGCTTATCCGTTTTTTGGTGACTAATATTCGCTCAGCGTACTCGCGAACCAAAAACGGCTTAGTATCTATATTACATCACCCTATAGTTAATTTCTTGGGGACATAAGCGGTCGGTCCCGATTCGGGACTCCCGAATGTCCTTACAGTCTCTCTCCATTTTTTAGCGCACCAGCGGGTGACACCAGTAGAGATAACTAGAATTTTTAACCGGATTTTTACTTTGGTATTGGTTTCACAACAGTAATTTTATAAATGTTTATTTAGAAGTCATAATAACAGGTTGTTGAAGCAGTTAAATAAAGGCGATGACTTGTAATACTGAATTGCTAGTATTTTCAAGATAAACCGGTTTTTTGCCCTGTTTTATTTTTCAAAAATTAAAAAAAATGACTTTATCGTTGATCCTTTGACTGAAACTATGCTGATCATAGTTTAATAAATAATTCATTACATGATGTGGGAAAATATGATGAATAATAACGAACGTAAAGAAATGGCGAACGTTTACAAATGACGAACGTTAACAAATGACGAACATCTCACACTTGCATTCTTCAACAATTATAAACTCAATAGCATCACCGTCACTAAGCAGTATTGAAGCTGATATATCGGATTTGAGTACTTTGATGTTCTTTTAACTCTCCGGGAAGAGGAGTTTTTGATAACGCGTAGGGGGAAATGTGTGCATATATGCACATACTTAAAAATTCATAATCATTTGCAATAATTCAAGAAAATGGGAAAACCAAGTTGTAGAGCGCGTCAAACTACCTTGATCTGATTATTCAGAAATTGATTTTGGTCAGCAGGGCCCCTTAGAGAGCCGTTTGAAATCTCCAATCTACGCAAAAAAATACCGCCAATGTAATTTTCGGGAAAATTTGAGGGGGGTCAACAATACTCGTTTTGTGTACGGAGCCTCCATAGGCCTTAAATCGACGAAAAAACAAGTCGTGTACATATATGCACACACTTCCCCCTGTGAGTTAAATTGTGATTCATAATTCATAAGGTTTGTCCTGAAACCGTTTTCATCATAAAAATTCAAATCCGAATCTGACGATATTTTTGTTGCTGAACATCCACTTTTCCATTTACCTTTAACTACCCTATTAAAAAAAATTAAAAAGAGTTAAACTTTAAAATGTAATTTTACTTTTGAAACCGGTAATTTCCCTTCATATCATTACTGCGACACGATCCCAAACACATCCCAATATCGAGAAATTGCCGTCCACGGTGAATAGTAATGGCCGAATTTTCCGATGTAGTGATAGTCGTATTGGATTTTATGCTGAATTTTCTCAAATCCAACATCAGCGGCACTTTTTGACAAGCGTGGGCGGTGCAAAATTTTGATTGACCTCGCATCTCGAAAATATCTGCACGTTTGTTAGATTGCCGTGGAAGACGCGTAAGGGAGCCCTTGATGTTTGATTTCTGCAGTTCGCTATGGATATTAAATTATAAACGTCACCTCACCTGTTACCTTAACCTTGGAACACATATTTAAAACAGTTCCCTGAAAACATCGGGCGGAATTTTTTGCGCCTTATCGCTCGTTGTGTTCTAACCTACGTAATTTTTCACTAAGAGTAAACGGATGGTCCTGAATCGAATAAACATAGTCTCGAAAGCTCTTCGACCACCCTTGGGCATTTTTTGGTCGATTTGACCACAACAACACAAATTTACTAACGATTAACCGGATGATGTACATGGTTTATTTTCTTACAGGCTAGTGGACGAGCTCAGAACAGCTCATTCATTTTTTTAGCACGACAGGCCAGTTCAGCACCGCTGATTTCAATTTTTCAGATCGACAGGCCAGTTACATTTATATACACTACCTACCAGGGCTAGGCACAATCGAAAATTAGAACGAGCTGTGCTGAACTGTCCTCTCGAGCTCAAAAATAAAAAAAATGAACTGTCCTGTGCTAGCTTCTCGAGCTCACAAATAACAAAAAACGACCTGTGCTGTGCTGGCTTTTCGTGCTCAAAAATAAAAATGAGCTGTGCAGCACAGCCTGTGCAGCAAGGCCTGTGCTGAACGAGCCTTCTGAGCTCAGCTGCCAAACTCTGCTACCTACTAAAAATAACATCGCTGAAGGTAACAGTTGTCCCTCAAAGTAACTTGTTGTGTTCTGATTCCGAAAACAAGAATCTTATTTTATAATTTAACTCTCAAGGGTCCCAAGTGGCATATAATCCTTAGGGGGACATTTTCGGTCGATCTAAGGCGTTTGGTGCAAATTTGCATCAATCTCCCCCTGGGAGTTAAAACATCTGGCCAAAAATATAACACGAAGATGTAATTGTTTCGAATAAATATGACTTACGGAAAGCAATTTTCGGGGACTTTAAATTGAGTTGAGTCCACATTCCCGTTAACTAGTTCGATATCGCGAGCACATTCGAAAAAGTTATTTACTCTAGATTCATCTGTCGTTTTCATAGAAATACAGAGTTTGGACAGACCGAAAACTGAGAGAAATAGTTTCATTTTTGGTGATGGCCAAAAAAATGAACAAAAGAAAAAAATTCCCGAATTTATAGCGACATTATACTATAAATAATACTTTTCTAGTATCTATTATTGTATAAATTTGATAGTATTTTAACGTTTACGCGCTTTAACATTCAAAGCATTCAAGAAAACACTATAAATTAAGCACTTAAGGATAAACTTAAGTAAAACACTATAATAGCTCTCAAATAAATTATATGTTATAAGTACTTATAAACTTTTCTTTTAACGATAGCATTAAATGGATAACATTCAAAATAAACATTAAACTGGATATAAAAAGTTGAAAATACAAAATAATTAACATAAAAACTAAAGTGAAGCACTTTTAAGGTTATAACAGTTCCATTAAATGTACAGTTCCATTAAACACAGCTTCATTATATGGAAACATACACCGGGTGCGGTGTTATCAGGCGGGTTTTTTTCTCCAAAAATCTTTTTACTTTTCCGACTACGCCCTGCGCAGTTGTCAGGCACCCTAAGAAATTTAACAATTAACTCTTTTTGTACATTAATCATTTTATTCATTGTACCAATTATTCGGCTGTCGCCATCATCAGGGTAAATACGGTTACTGACGAAAAGGAATACAAAATAACACTGTTTTAACTCTTTTTGCTCATTATTTTCCAATTTAAACTAATACACTAATTGATATATCCAGTAATATTTGTATGCGCTACAAAATAGCATAACTGAGCCATTTGCCATTTTGAGATTGAACTTCTACAGTAATTCTAAATTATTTTTGTATATTTCGCATTGTGATATATACTTATATTATATAAGTTATATACACCACCTGTCTACGTAACTTAACAAAACTTTTGAAAAAAAAAGGTGTTAAGTTACGTGATTTTTGTTAAGTTACGTGATTCTTGTTAAGTTAAGGGGCGTTAAGTTACGTAGACAGGCGGTGTACATGTGATGTGGATCTTGTTCGGTGTTCGAAAATACGAGTTACAAACAGTTTTAAAGTATGGCCAATAAATGATAAGTCACAAGGGCATTTGAAAAATATACTCAGTTAGAGTGATAGTATGTATCTTTGACAGGTTTCATTTTAGGTGTTATTAAACGACCAAGTCTGATAGTAGAAAATGCGATGTGAAGTCGGAAATCCGTTGTTTATTTTCTAATGATACGATTAATATTTGAAGGAATGTTACTACATCTAAAACTATTCACGTGTTATAAACTTTGATTTGCGAGTTCGGCCTCTCTCCGGAATTTATTTTTACTAGGACAAAAATTACGTAATTTTACCTCTAATATCTTTTCTTGGATTACTTTTTGGGGGAATTGATTTTCCAAAATTATGTTTTCAAGACTTTTTAGAGCTTCTAACAGTTGATGTGGTGGTATTATGAGCTCTGTATATTTCGCCTATAAGGGTGGCTGTTTTTAGGACTTAGGTGCTACACCGTTTTTATAGTTTATTAAACAGTGAGATGTATTAGATTTTCTGTATTGGTAAAGATTCAGAACCTTGTAATCAAACGGTATTGTCTAAATAATTGGACATAGGCTCAATTGTCCATTTTAAGCTTGAATCAAAATCATTAAATGTTTAAAATGGATTGTTTGGTTCGTTTTTTTTCGATACAGATTACATCGTCGACGATCTCATATAACTTGATATGTGACATTGGTCTATCAATTTTTTTACATCTTTAGATTCCATAATATTAAAAAAAACATTTGCGAGTCGCGCGGACAGCCTGCCTCCCATGGAAACTCCATGCCGTTGTCTGTAGTATCAATGAAAACCTTCAAAACTGCTGAATTATGTAAAAACTTGGGTGAAAAATTTATGTAATAAATCACGCTCAGGAGTGTCTTTGGTGGTCGACAATTATTTTTTTTTATCGGGGTAAATTGTATCAATTATATAATCAATAGTAAGTTTTGTAATAATACTAGTGTTAAGCGATACAGCGTAATATCACAGTACTTCATGAAAATTAGGGTCAAATTTGAATTTAACCTCTTCAAATTTTTGTTCAAGGTTGTTATTGAACTTACTAAAATGGAACATTCATTTATTATTGGTTTTATTAATTCTAAAAAAAGCTCTTTGCACCTGACGTTACTGAATAAATACTTGAGAAAATTGGCCTAACAGGAATGGTAACCTTGTGCAGTTTTGGAATACCATAGGCTGATTATAGGCTTTCCGTGGGCCCTATGCGGCGTAAAGTCTGTAAAGTCTGATGCGCTATTGGTGAATTGTTCAAATTCAAGGAAGAGGAGAGACCTGATAGAATGAATTTTTAGTACATCCACATTGTTATCAAGTGCAAATCGTACTCATTCTGAGAAAAAAGTTTCAAATGAATTCAAAGCATTATGTTCATTTGGTATACCTATTGGAGCATGAAGTCCTTTGAACAAAATGAGGCCAAATTACTCTATTAGTTTTTTAAGCCTTTTTTTTGTCTTCATTCAAATAACTGATGATGAACCAACTAAAGTTCGAAACATTTTTTTTCAATTCATGTTTTCAATTTGCAAAACCGAACTATAATATGTCTCAAAAACACTAATTTCAATTGTGGTCGTAATTTTGAAAGCTCGAACTTGGTCATGCTTTATAATATTAGCTAACACCTTGAACTGTATTATAAATATCGAATCTAGGACAAACATACGTTTTACTGATTGTCAGGTTGAGTTTGTACACAACATGACGGACCCCTCCTTAAATTGAGGGCTATGTCAGTTGTCCATAACAAGCGTTTTCACCCAACAAATTGACCAATATAGTTTTTGGAGAGATAAGTGTGTAACAACTGCTTTGTGCCGTTCTTAAATTTGGTAATGGCGAATTGAGAAAAACATTTTTATCGGACAGGGATTTTTCGATTTTGGGTTAAAAATTTACAGGCAGGTAATATCAATTATTCGTTATCCGGTACCACGTTATTTGTTACTATCTGTTATACTGGAAACGAATTTCGAAGCGGATTCTTACTTTGGTTTGAAAACAGTAATTTTTATTGCCATTAATTTATAAGAGTCAGATAAACAGGTTGTTGTAACAGCTAAATAAAGGTGATGTCTTGTAATAATGGATTATTAGTATTTTCCAGATATACCGGTTTTCTGCCCGGTTTTATTTTTCAACAATGGTAAAAAGGACTTGATTGTTCATTCATTAACTGGAACTATGTTGATCATAGTTCAAGTACAATATAAATTTCCACAGCCCATATGGTCCACTTTTAAGGTGTTGTATATTTGTATTAATCAATAGCTTCCGTTTGTTAGGAAGAAGTCGAAAGTGTGAAAAATCGGATCAGTGGAAATTTGGGCTGGAATCTAAAAATCCCGGATTGTCGGAAATGCGGGTCATAATGGATGCAATGGGTGCAAGTTGCTAACCATTTAAGGGTCAAAGCATTAACCGTCAGAAATCATACGTGAAAAAGGTCATTTAAATATCAAAAAATATGTAATGCATTAAGGAAAGCACTCAAGGAAACACTTAAACATTATACACTTATGGAACACACTTATAAAATGCACTATAAAAGCGATTAAAATAATATACATTATAATTATGTATATCTTAAATTTATATTTGATATTAATTTGTGCAAAGTACTACAAAAAAAAGTAATTATACACATTAGTTTGAGCAAAGCACGCTTATTATGTTATGAATCATAATTTATGATGTATTACAATTTTAAAACGGGTTTTTAACTTCAATTTGCGTCAACGTAGGTTGAATCTTTCTGAATTTTCACCTTTCGTCAGGAAATCCAATAAAATAACCCGATTTGGTCCAAAATTTCATCCGCATACTGTAAAACCAATCATACATTTTTTTTTTCAACCTACGTTGACGCAAATCGAAGTTAAAAACGCGTTGAACGACATATTGAAGAAAGCGATAACATTTCTGATCGAAAGAAAAGTCATTTTCGAAGACGTTGGCATCAAAAGTTAAAATACAAATGAACAATATGGGTAGAGACTCGCCTTTATCAATTTTAACGAACGTTAACAGATGACGAACGTTAACAAATGACGAACGTTAACAAATCACAAACATCTCACACTTGCATTCTTCAACGATTATAAATTCAATAGCATCACCGTCACTGAGCATAACTGAAGCTGAAATATCGGATTTGATTACATTATTGAGAAAAATTTAACATAAAAATATATTTATTTTTTCGAATATCGTCCTGATTTTAAAACGCGAAAAATTTTATTAGCGCAAATGCATATTTATCGTTAAGTGCGGCACTTAGAGGGGGAGGACTGTAATACAAAAATATTTTAAAAGAAGGAAATCGCGTTTCGTTGATTGGCCGAGCGCGCTCAAAAAAGACCAATGACAGGCCAAGTAGGCCTCAGACGCTATGTCAAGCAACGTTACCAAAACGTGGTAACATTATTTTTTTAGCGTTTAAAAATCACTGCGATATTATAGGCGAATTTACTAAGGAGTTAATGTCATTGGAATCTTAATTTGTGATTTATCCAATAGGATTTTTCCTGAAGCAATTTTTATCAAAAAAAATTCAAATCCGAATCTGACGATATTTTTGTTGCTGAACATCCACTTCTCATTTTACCCTGAGCTAACCTATAAAAAAATTTGTTAAGAGTTAAAACTAAAAAACTGAAATTTTACTTTTTAAAGGGATAGTTTCCTTTCATATCATTACTGCGACACGATCCCAAACACATCCCAATATCGAGAAATTGCCGTCCACGGTGAATAGTAATGGCCGAATTTTCCGATGTAGTGATAGTCGTATTGGATTTTATGCTGAATTTTCTCAAATCCAACATCAGCGGCACTTTTTGACAAGCGTGGGCGGTGCAAAATTTTGATTGACCTCGCATCTCGAAAATATCTCCACGTTTGTTAAATTGCCGTGGAAGACGCGTAAGGGAACCCTTGATGTTTGATTTCTCCAGTTCGCTATAAATATTAAAAGTATATACACCACCTAAGCGGTTATTTTAACACTAATAGTGCTCAAAAGTGTTGAAATAATTGAATCTAAAATGCTGTTAAAGTGTCAAAATCAAAAGAAGTATTTTTATCGTTAATTAACTCACAGGGGAAAGTGCGTGTAAATAGACACGCAACTGGTTTTCTCCGTCGATTTAAGGCATATGGAGACCCCGTAGGACAAAACGGTATTGGTGACCCCCCTCAACCTGTCGAAAAAATTGATTGACGGTGTTATTTTTGCGTAGGTTGGAGATTTCAAACAGTTATCTAGTGGGCCCTGGTGGCCCAAATTAATTTCTGAAGAGTCAGATCGACGTAGTTTGACCAGCTCTACAACTTGGCTTTACCAGTTTTTTTGAATTATTGAGAATTATTGTGAATTTTTTAAGTGCGTGTTTATTTACACGCATTTCCCCCTACGGGTTCCCAAAAACTCCTTCCCCCTGAGAGTTAAATCCCAGACGGAACCCTGTGTCCTAAAGTAAAAAAGGGGCCATTTCAGGTGTAAAACGCTCTGTTTCGGTTAAACGGTTACTAACAACCCCCATACAGGTTTGTTTTTCATCTTGGTCCCCCCTGGAAGTTAAGTTTATTATTTTATATATTCACTCTGATAATTTGGGTACCATACATTTTGACCCGACGGGCCCAAATGAAGTGACATAGGGAGAAAACGCGCACGATAATTTTAAGTATTCTGTTGAAAAAGCATAACACGTAAATATAATTGTTACTAATAAAATCGACTTACGGAAAGCAATTTTCGGGTACTTCAAACTGATTTGAGTCCAAATTCCCGTCAACTGGTTCAATATCGCGAGCACATTCAAAAAAGTGATTTATTCTAGATTCATCTCTCGTTTCCATAGAAAAACAGAGTTTTACCAGAACGAAAACTGTGAGAAATAGTTTCATTTTCAGTGATGGAAGCAAACCAAAAAATGAACAAAACAAAATAAGTTTTTGAATTTAAAGCGTAACTATACTATAAATAGTACTTGTGTCTATTATTTTAATAATTATATGGTATCCATTAAATGGATAACATAAATTTGTACACTAAAAGTACTTATAAGTTATTACATGATATAACATGTCAGATTTAAGCATTAAGGACCGATCAGTCGAGTTGTTCACAAATAGGACTTTCGGAAAAAACGCTAATCCGTTCTACAACAGCGATAACATTATGTTTTGTGTTTCGAATTATTTTTATGGTCATAATTATGACCGACGGCAAAAACAGGGTCTAGTAATTTTTGGGTTTATTTTGTACACAACATGACTGGTCGGTCCTTAAGGAAATCACTGAAAGGATACCACTAAAGATAAATCTTAAAGCTATCAAGCAGGTTGGATGTGATAAGTACTTATAACCTTCAATTTATTCTAAAAACATATGTTTTAAACAGTAGCATTTATAGAAAGAATAGAACAATCGATTAATGGATACAATGGTTGAATGAATTGATAACATTAAATTGGATATTAAAGCTTTTAAAAACACTTAAGAGTGGGAAACACCCTACTAATAACATTATCAACATTTTTCTTTGCTTAGAGTATCAATGTGTATATACTCTAATATGCATAATAAATCATTAGGCGGCATTTCAAAATTCAAAACATGGATAACGTGCGAAAAATCTAGAAGAAATTAACTTCAGCAGGTATCAATATATGCTGATTTTGTGAATTTTCTGATTGTATTTCTCTTGTCAAAATATTTCTGTAAAGTCATTTTTGTTTCAATGAACTTGAGCTATCATCTCATATCCCTGAAGAATTAATATAGAAAGTTTGGTGAAAAAATGACGGATCAAAACGAAAAAAACTGAATATAAAAAATATCATTAAATTTTCCCTAAAAAGAGGGACTGATTTGTTTACTCCCGGTAATTGTTACCGTACTTAACTCTCAGGGGGAAGGAGTTTTTGGGAACCCGTAGGGAGAAAATGCGTGCAAATAAATTCACAATAATTCGCAATACTTCAAAAAAAACTGGCAAAGCCAAGTTGTAGAGCTCGTCAAACTACGTCGATTTGACTACTCAGAAATTGATTTCGGCCACCAGGGCCCACTAGCGAGCTGTTTGAAATCTTCAACCTACGCAAAAAATAACACCGTCAATCGAATTTTCTCGAAAAGTTGAGGGGGTTAAATCGACGAAAAACCAAGTTGCGTGTCTATTTCCCCCTGTGAGTTAAAGAGATATGTAGAAATTTTCGACCCTTCCCTTTTTGAGAAAAGGGTAGTTCCCAGTAGGAACTTCCCACTCTTAAAAAAAGTTCAAGAAAATACAAGAAAAGCTATGAAACAATTCCATTAAATTCCAATTAATTAATTCCATTAAATGGATACATATATTATATTTTATGTATGTATCCATTCAATCAAAGTGGTTTATCGCTATTCGTGTATTTTCCTGAATTTTTTTATGGTTTTAAACTTTTTTCATGGTTTAAACTTTAATATCTAATTTAATGTTACTCTTTTACATGTGTTTTTACGTGTGTTTACATGTATTTAAAATGTATTTCAAGAATAAATTTAAGGTTATATGTACTTATCACAAGTCACTTTTTTTAAATGGGGTGTGTCAAAGTTTTAACCCCAAAAAGATACTTTATCCTTTCTTGAAGTTAAAAAGATGATTTTTTCCACTAGAAGTAGCACGTATCTTTTATGTATAGATACGAAAATTATAAATACACCACCTAATCATTTGACTTAACACATTTTTTTCGTAAAAAGGTGTTAATTCAAATTCAAATTGTTAAGTCAAATGCAAACTGTTAAGCCAAATGGTGTTAAGTCAGATGGTTAGGTGGTGTACACTATGATTATTAAAAAAGGGAAGACTGCTGAGGGTTAAATGTGGATGTTAATATTGTCAGATCCGGACATCACAAGATCAAAGCTGCGACTCAAACAAACAAGTCTCATTCAAAAACAGACCCCCTTATATTCTGTCAGCAACCGTTTACAAAAAAAAAACAGTGCAGTAGTGCTGAATGACAAATACATACAGTGTGGAAGACCTATGGCGATAAGGGAGTTTGAAATTTTGTGTCACAAGTCTAGTATGCGGCTCGCTCGGCCTCGTTTCTTTTTTGTGGAGACTATTCCACAACATATAAAAGGGCATTTTACCTTGTTACCAGCTACTCTTCCGCAGTTTATCAATTTGGGGATACGTATCTCTGGTCATTTTAATAAAAAAAATTTAAAGGTATTAAAATGTCCAAAAAGTGATAAAAATGATAAAAAAAATGCCAATTGAAAAATAAATGGGAGAAAAAAATATATTTTTGAATAAAAATACACAAAATAAACAAAATATCTAGAACCCACTTATTATTAGATACATTTTTTAGTGTTCTAAAAGGCGATAGACAGTTTTCATACCCTTTTTTAAATATAATTTTTACTTCTCAGAACAAAA
>SCLG01000010.1:331775-343284 GCA_004367875.1 Oikopleura albicans | reverse complement strand
TAAGGTTTGCTGTATAGTTTACAAAAAAAATTCCAAAATTGCCCCACTACTATTCAAACGCCAAGCGTTTAGATTTTGTCAGCATAAGTGTTGACACTGTACGGTCCCGGAGTAGTACTTTCCGTACGGTCCAGGGTTAAGTGACTAATTTGAAAAAGTGAGCAATTCCGACGGGTTTTGACCCGTTAAAAGGCATATTTACCGTGAATGGCCATTTACCAATAAATGGCTTACCTGCAATGGCTGCTATTGATATTGGAGCAAGCGGCGTGAAAAGCAGAGCAGTTGCCAGAGCTGATCCCACAACCCCAATACTCGTAAAAACAGCTTTGCAAATACGAACTCTTTGCTGCTTCTTCTTAATTTTTTTCCGTAATTTGAGAAGTATACCTTCTTGCGTGATTCGAATTTGAAGAATTTTTTGGTTTGCATATAAGAACGGATTTTTATTTTATGATTTTAAGGCCAATTTAAATTTCGGGAATAAAACCTAAGCTATCCCAATCAATAAATTCGATGTTATATAGACCATAAATTAACCATATTATATATAGTAAGTTGAAAAGAAAGTATTAAGAGTCAAAAAGGTGACTTAGTTACCGGACAACGAAAATAAAAAAAAACAAATAAATACGACTTAATAAGGTCATTTTTCATTCAAATTAGAAATTATCTTTTTTGACTAAACTAGTTTATTAAAAATCCCTCTCAACAAGTCGTACACAAAAAGGCAAGTTTGGTGGCATTTCTTCGGGTTAATTTGTCTTCTCTTTAGATTTAGTTTTTTGTGTTATCGCGCCTTTATATTTAAATTTGATATTTATCTTACATTTAAATAATAAAATTTATATACCATAAACTTTATAGCCCTGTTAGCATCGTCAAGCAAATGCAAATGGGTATGGTTACACAAGATAGTGCAAGTGATTCAGGGGTCATATGTAGTCGTACACTAGGTGCGCCGTTATGCTTCACCCCGTTATGTCGCAATTTTTACTGTTATGTTACAATTTGTAAAACGCGTATTTCGCAATACTTTTAAGTTACGTAATGACTATTTTCCATTATGTTACAATTTGTACAAGAAAAAACTTATTACACAATATTTTCCCCGTTCGTCCAGTTATGTTACAAGTTTTAGCTTTTTTGGCGTTTTCCATCTAAATCGCCTACGCACTGCGCCGTTATGTTACAATTTTCCGTTATGTTACACTTTTTTCTATTTGGTTTTGTAACATAACGGCGCACCTGGTGTATATTAAAACGTCAAAAATGATTACGTAAAGACATGAGCGGCTCTGCCAGTGTATCGGGTATACCCTCTTTTTTCGAATATGTAATCCGATTTTGTCCGTGTTAAGCTTTTTCCAACTGTTCAGGTGGTCACAACATGACTGACCGGTCCTTAATCCGATTTTACTTTATTTGCTGTTATATTCTTGATAATCCCAAAATAAGAAATTCAAGACATTTCGATCTGTAAGTAAAGGAGAAAATGATCAAATCAAAAACTGGAATAAAATTATTAAGCCAAAACCTAATAAGAACAAATGTTCAGCGTTTCAGAAAATTTGGTTTTTATTTAGGAAAAGATTTTGTATTTTACGTTATTTTCACGGTGTATACGAGAGCGTTTGTCGTATTTGCTGTCACACTGTATATGACCACCTCCACAAATCTAGCTTAGTGCTTTAACCGCGAACTTAACGCTGAATCGCGAGCTGTGGAATTGCCTTTACACTAAGCATAATTTGGATCGTGAACGAAAGTCAGTTTTACTTCGAGAAACAGAAATAAGGTCTACTTTGAGGGGTCTTGATGATATTTTTAATGAAGAGGTTTTTCTCGAAAGTGTAATTCCGGCTGCTCACAGACTAGGTTCAATTAACAAAATTCCTCTTCCTATCTTATCTGTAGAAAAATACCTTTTAACAAAATTTTGCTTTCTGTGTTGAACTTAAAATTGTGTCCAAAAAATAAACGAAAAACTTTTATTGCAAACGCAATTTGCTCTATTTTTTATTAAAATTGTTTAATAAAATACATATGTCAGGACTTGATTAAAAAGATGCGGCTAATTTTTATCGTTACAATTAATATCAAAATATTAATTGAAAGGGAATGCACATGATTAATCTTCGTTTTAATACTCGTGCAAAAGTTCTACAGATTCTTCGGATAATGGTAGATTTCTTTTTGTCGGTTGAAGCTGCACGACCTAGAATAAGAAATCAGAAAACGTTTTCTTTTTTTGTTATACTGGTATTTCTCCGCAACTTCCAGCTCAAATGTTATAATTAAAAAACTCGACCTTGATCACTTTCGGCACTTGCGTCTGGATTTTGTTTGGCAGTTTTCTCTTCTGATATCTAAAAATATATTACTACTAATGAGTAGACACATAAAAAGTAGTCAAATATTTTGTCACATATACATCATCTATCTAAGTAAGTTAAACTTAATTTGAAGGAAAAAGGTGTTAACTAGTCCGGTCTCAATAGTATACACTCCCTGTGCACTTATCTTGCACATTCGCGGACCCAAAAATTGGCAAGATAAGTGCAACTGGCAAGATAAACGCACATGGCGTAGACGGATTAGCTGGAAATCAGGGATTTTTAAAGATTTGGCAAGATAAATGCACGATCTGGAATATTTCGAAGCTCTAGAATTTTTCGGATTCCAGTGTAATTGTAACGTTAAAAAATTCTAAAAATATGAATCTCATGTACACTTGTTGAAAAAATTGTGGATTAAATGGCGAAAAGAAAAAAAATCTTATCATATGTCCATTGAACTAAAAAAGAGATATTGAGAATATAATATTTATTACTGAAAAATACACCATTTTATATATGCTCAAGCTATTTATGGGCTATTATAAGTTTTTGGCAAGATAAGTGCACAGTGCGTAGACGCATGTGATGGAAAATATTTTTGGAAAAAATTGGGAGTGTACAGGGAGGCTCCAAAGTAAGGGCTACCTTTTTCGATTTTCAAAAATGCCATAAGATTGCCCTTACTTTGAGGTGGCTCTTAGTTTGATAAATCGGATTTTTTGTATGGGAGTCTGATGTATTAAAATAACATTAATTTTCTAGGGTTAGATAACCATATCTCATTTTTTCGCACCGTAAATTACGGTCCGTAACTATTCACAGTAAAAGGTAGTGGGGGAAATTTGGAGGGTTGGCCAAGTTTTCCAACACTGTAAAGTAGTCTACACAACGTGCACTTTTAAGCGGTCACGCCATTACGTGGCCACTATTTCGTAATTTGTCTCTATGGGCCACTTTTGGGCCAAATCTTTTTGGACACTTTGTTGAGGCTGAAAATCACACCCAGTGCATGTGTAACAGTCAACGTAGTCCAAAACGACCAGCTGTACAACTTGACAATCACAGATATTTTCAAAAGAACTCGATTTCACGATGTCTACCATATGATATGGTCCATATCTAACATTTTGTTTCTTGTTTTTTTTTCAACCTCTCATGTACATTGCATCAATAAGGTACAAAAGAATAAAATGGATGCTCGACCCAAAATACGTTAAAAGAGGCTAAACTTATAGGCTAAATGAATATACTGAAAATTATACCTTGCAACAAGCATGCTTGCGAGCATGATGCCCGCGGTTGTCCCAATGCAACAGGCAAGAGCTTTAGGTGAAGTTAGCGCCATTGCTTTACGAGCGGCAGTAGTACAACAATTACATTGACAGCCACAATTAAGGTTTCAATTTTTCTCCAAGCGTTTTTTATAATGTTTATTACATAACTGTCCAAGGGTGTGTATTATATAATTATATTTTTCTGACAATAGATTACGTCTGTTATAAAGTATCAACGAAAAGGACTTGAATTTTATCATTTTTTACACATCGAGTAATAAAGGTGTTTCAGTTGTCAGATTTTCTCACCGTCAAAATATAACACGTTTTTAACATCAATCTGCGTTGACGTAGGTCGGACGAAAAAAGAATGACTATAATTAATAACTAGTAATACAAACACGTAGTAATAGTAATTTGATCCGCAAGCCAATCAACCGCCGAGACTTGACCCCCGTCAACGCAAATTGTTGTTAAAAACGCGTTATATAATAATATTAAATATATTCTAGAATCTGGTTTCAATTATTTCTTCATAATTTCTTTTATCTTTTATGAAAGAAAGTGCAACAGAACAGCACTGGGTTTATCCGGGCACTTTATCCGCTCATGCGTTTATCCGGCCACTTTGTTCACACAAAATGTTTCGGTTAGTATTGTCGGTTCGGTTCGTATTGTTTAATATACCGGATATACACGCAAATTTGAAACCATATTAGTGCAAGCCGTATTATTAACACATGATTCATTACAATCCACTTTAGGACATGGGTCATAGGGTTCCGTCATGATAATTCAATTTTTCTTTTTGGTAAATTTTCACTTCTGACAAAAATTCAATCAAAGCTTGTTCTCTCACTACACCGAACTGCTTGGGTTAGTTCAAGTACAATTGAAATGAAAAAAAAGTGTAAATATATAGTGTAAATATATAAAACATTTATCTGCGGAAATTGTTCAGGAATAACTTTTACTGCAGTTGTGGATTCCATCGTCAAAGTTCATGGCAACATTTTTCAACTGTTGGTTGACAATTATCATTAAGGATAGTCATGAGTCATGAGTCGTAATTCACCTAAGCTTACGTAAGCCAAAATTTTGTCTGGCTTAGCTTACCTGAGCGTGGCTTATCTTGGTTTATGATAGCCAGAAAAGACAATTGATTTAGCTTACTTGGCTTAACAAAACTAAGCTGAACCAAAACGAAATTTTGGCTAAGCTTATTTTTGGTAAGCCAAAAATATCATTGGCTTAGCTTAGCTCAACTTACATAAGCTAAGTTAAGCCAAGGTAAGCCATGGCTTATATAAGCCGCGTGCCGAGCCCTGGTTATAGAAGTAAAGACTGATTTCAGTTTATGCACTATAAAAAGGTAATTGGTACGACAAAAATGTTGGTACAACAAAGTTGTCAGAACACATTTTTAGATTTTTTCTTGGATCACTATTTTTTTTCAGTTTAAAATAGGGAAAAACACTAATTTTCCACTAATTAAAAAAATAAATTTAAAATCGAAAATATTTTCTAGCAATGTTGTAGAGTTTCATATTTCACACTTTTTCCACAAAAAACGAAATGGATCCAACAAACCGTGCAAAAGAAGTAGCAAGAATGAAAAACCGGAAGTGCCAAGTTCAGGGTCAGATTCAAGATCATTCTCAATAGTTATGGTGCGTGAAAAGATGAGAAATTATTCCCGAAAGATGGGAAAAGATGTACATGGCATTTTTAAATTCATATAATGTATGACTTGTCCACAATAACGTTTTCTTTTTCATGAATGTTTGTAAACAAATCGAGCATACCACCCTTAACCGTAATTGTGAAGAAAGAAACTTTATTCTATTAATATTCCAGAATATACTGTACATGACTAGAAAACTCAATTTGTTTGTAACATCCGTTTCTTTATTTTTCTAGATCGTTTTTGTTCTTTGCCTTGTCGTTTAGCTGCCTCATGTAGCCACTTCTGATATCTAGAAACGGCGCCAAGTAGACGTCTATTTGTTGCCACTACGCGGTGTTCAATTTTTGGCAATTTTTTGCATTTTGCCAGGTAAATTTCGACAAATTTTTCATATGCATTGAACAGTTTGCGTATTTTGATGAGGACTGTTCGTTGAATGTCACTAAATTTGTCTGCAGAAGAATCCGTGCTTAACCCCCCGGCATCATTGGCAACCAATGAAAGTCCAATTGAACTATTTCTATGTCGTCTAACAAAAATTTTTTTAACTTGAAGTCCTGACTCCAAGGTTGCTTTCGGAAAATATTAACTTATTACTAGTAAATGTGTGTTTGGGCACAAATGTTGCTAACTTAAAGGTAACTTAAAGTGTTAACTACTAACTTAAAGTGTACCGGGCCGTCAACTTAATTTGTCATTTCAGTCGGTATTTTAGCGGCACATAAGTATTAGTTTTATTTGTACACAACGGTATTGACACGTCCTTAACAAAAAAAGTATTGTATCCAGGTATGGTCCAAAAATTTAAATTTTTTTTTACGTATCATCAAAAACACCATCATACTTAATCCCTAATTTTTTTTTCACAATCTTATTTTGAAATGTAAAATATTTTCGCTTTAAAATATGAGTTAAAAACGGATATTTAAATTTTTTTCCGGTATAAATGGCGATAAAAATTGTTTGACGCATTCCCAAATGTGTCGAAATAAACGTCATCTTCTTCAATTAGAACACTGTCAAGTGATTGGTGGAGTTCGTCAAAGTATTTAGTCACCCAATCGATGCCTTTTTCTATCGTCGACTTCGATCGTCGACTTCGAATACCTTCAATGACCCCGTCTCTATTAAAGTCAACATTCCATTGGCTCTCCAGTTGCGATATGGATATAAGGTCGTAGCCACATTTGTGAAGAAAGTCCGCGAGGGCTTCCTACAATTTTTATCTGGTTAAAATTATCAAACGCTTGAATGACAAATTTATTTGCTCTATTAACTCTCAGGGGGAAGGAGTTTTTGGGAAACCGTAGGGGGAAAATGTGTATATATAAACACGCACTTAAAAAATTCACAATAGTTTCTAATAATTCAAAAAACTGGTAAAACCAAGTTGTAGAGCTCGTCAAACTACGTCAATCTGACTATTCAGAAACTGATTTGGGTCACCAGGGCCCCCTAGAAACCTGTTTGAAATCTTCAACCTACACAAAAAAACACCGTCAATCGAATTTTCTCGAAAAGTTGAGGGGGGTTAGCAATACCCGTTTTGCTCTATATACACGCACTTCCCCCTAGGAGTTAATTAATAAAACATTTCTTGTATCAGTGGCAATTGAAAATATATGAAAGTTAACGACGGGTATGGCCTGTTGTTTACAAACATAACGTGTCAGAAACGTAAACAACAAGCCATACACGTCCTTAAGTGTTTTCACGTTTACCTGCATTTTCTTTAATTTTTTCGTATAGTTGTCTGCTCGTGGCCAATCAGCTAGGTATTCAACATAAATTTTTGATGACCTACTGTTCAGTTTGCTCAATTTTCCAGATGCGTCGGATATGAAATCTAAATAAAAACCACCATTTTTGAACCGGTCAGAGGAGTTTGTTACCACAAATAGCAAACAACGAAACTCGATATAAAACATTGTTTTTTTTTAATTGATATAGTCCTAAACCATAACATAAAAAACGAACAAGTTTATTTCACAAAAAAACCTAAAGAATTTAGAGTTTTCTTGACTTCGATCAAACAGGAAATTATATTTTACACTCTGACAATTTATCAGCAGTCACCAATATATAATGGCCGTGTTTCGTGAAAATGAACCAGTTTGATGCTTATCGCATGATAACAAAAAACAATTCATCCTACAAAGCAAGCAGTTAAGCGTATTTAATTTCAAATTGTTTTGGGAAATTCAATGAGAACTAGTTCATTTTCATGAAACACAGCCGTTAGAACACATTTTTATTATTCAAGTTCATAAAATGTGGAGTTTTTAATATTTTGTTTTGTTCATTCTGTTTTATATTTTGTCTTTTTAAAGCGACTCTTATTCTCCAATCCCCGGGCACACTAATTAATAATTATTTATGTCATTGTTTATTCGAATGTGTTTATGTTTGATAAAAAAATCAGGTTTGTTTACATACGAAGAGTATAAACTTAAGCAAAATTGATTTAAAATGTGGTAATAATCAATGAATTATATCATGTGGTGACTTGTTATCTACCTTTGACACCGGTTAAAATTATATATCAACAGTGATAAGCGAAGTTTATGTTTAAATGCCAAATGAGTTTTTGTTTAACAATAATAGGTCTGTTATGTCATTTTTTATTAAAATAAACCATTTACTATTACGTAACAATTTCAAATTCAAACTTCTAATATTTGCATCCTACACGGCGGGCAACTTGGGCGGGCACCTTGGAATTAGAAAAAGCTTTTCGCAGAAAAAGCCATTTAGAGTTTTTTTTTATCAAGATCCTTTTTTCTTGAAAATGCTACAGGGACTTCAAAATACCATTTTCCTGTTAAAAATTCCACAAAAAGACGAAGACGCAATTTTTGTTAGCCAACACATTGAAGGTAGGCATAATAAAGGTATATCTGGTGTACTGTTTGTTTTATTTTATACCTAGTTAATACGAAAATTGACCATGTCCAATAATGCCAATAAATATATAAAAAGCCAATTTCAATGTATTAACTCTCCTTAGCCGAACAGACTATAAATAGGCCGTTCGATTTAATCGTGAATAATAGCCAAACGGATCGAGATTTTTTAAAACGGAAAACAGTTTTGGATTTTGTCAGCACATCTACGTTAATTCCATAAATGTTCGAGTTTATTTTCTATTTTAGTTTAGTCGCAATCTCGACATGAAAAGAAACAACTTCGACAAAAATCTAAATTTTTGACTTTCGTCCGCTGTTACAGGTAAACGGAAAAAACGATTTTTCGAAAAATTTTTTTTTAAGAAATAAAAACGAAACTACATATTTTTTCACGTATTTTTCACCACTTTTTGCGTTTGTTACTCTCCTAAGCCGAGAATACTATAAATAGGCAGGTGCATCTTTAAGCGTGAATAAAATTTCGACTCTTTAGCACATTGGTCGTCTTAGCGCTTAATCAAAAAATATTTTTATGTTAAGGTTTTTTTCAATAATATAGATAAAGACTCAGAGGTTGCAACTAACAAATAAAATTTGTCAATTGTTATATCAATTTTGACGTGAGAACTATTTCCGTGAACGACCTATTTATAGGCCGTTTGGCTAAGGGGGGGGGTTAGGCCGCAGCGTCGGCTAATAGACTTAACTTATAAGTACATTTTTCGAGACATTTTTCGAGACATTTTTCGAGACATTTTTCGAAACATTTTTTGAAACATTTTTTGGAAAAACTTTGAAACATTTTTTCAAGACTTTTAAGCCTCGGGCGATGTATTTCTAAGCAACGTACCACTGGCCATTTTTCGTCAATTTTCGCGTCTCGGCTCCTCATTTTTTGTTAATTATGTTTTCTATCATTTTAACCCATACATACCCTTTTCTAAAGGTGATCCACAAGACACGAGTGCTTTTTGAAAAACAAGCAAGTATATCCAGGTACACACATTGTTTACCATATTTCAAATCAAAAAAAAAAAATAAAGACGCTTTCTCTCGAGTATAATACTGCCTGATTTAGGGGTGTCAGAATGCACATCATGTTGTCTTGCTTATCCCACCACATGGCATGTCACCGTTATCGGCGATAAAGAGGCCATTTGGACTAAGACTAATAAGCCGATTTCCACGAAAAAATAGCAGGAATATATAAAGCCTTGAGGTTTACACAATAAATGATCTAAGTTGGCCCAACAAGATTAATGCTTTTGTTAAAACATATTTTTTTAGTCATAAATCGTCTAAAGAAAAATTTTTGTCATGTCTATATTGAGAACCAAGGTCATAATAGGTTAAAAATTTGATGAGAAATCATATCATTTTTAGAATTTTAGAATTCGAATTATTTTGATCGTACCTAACGCCCTATGTAATTATCTGGACAAAATGGATTTAACGAAAAATTTTTTGAGCACTTTTGGTGGTAAGATAACTGATGAGGTTACAATTGCTCCGTGCTCGGAAATTTTAAAGCCCCATTTTAACCCCATTTGTAAAAATATACACCAGGTGCGCCCTTATGTTACAAAACCAAATCAAAAAAAAGTGTCACATAACGGAAAATCGTAACATAATGGCGCAGTGCGTAGGCGATTTCGCTGGAAAACGCCAAAAAATTAAAAGTTGCAACATAACGGGACGAACGGAGAAAATATTGCGCAATACGTGTTTTTTGTACAAATTGTAACATAACGGAAAATAGTGATTACGTAACTCAAAAGAATTGCGAAATACGCGTTTTTTGTACAAATTGTAACATAACGAAAATTGTAACATAACTGCGTAGTGCGTAGGCAAAACGCCAGAAAAATTTTTGCTTAAAAATTGTAACATAACGGGACGAACGGGAAAATTGTAACATAACGGGGTGAAAAATAACGGCGCACCTGGTGTATTTCAACAAAGTTAGCTTTTTTTTTTTGAAAGAGTTAGTTATTTTATTTCAACAAAAGTTCCAACAAAAGTGTTTTTCGACGAAAGTACTAATCAACTAACCAATAATAGGGTCACCAAGTTTCTTAAGTATTATTAACCCGAATTTTTCGTTGCGATTTTGTCCGGGTAAATTCACTACTCAAATTCGGAACTGTAATGACCACTGTATTAATAATTCAGACTGCTACAAAAAAATAATAGTTCAGAATTCTGTGTCATAAATGCACATTACTATTCAACTAAGTGCACTTTCAGATTAATGGTGAGCAACCAGTGCACTCTTTAGCCCATTATGCCAGTATAAAACAACAGAAAAGTTTCCGAAAACAAGTATCGTTTATTTCGTGACACATTCAAATGTCAAAGTTTGGGTAAAGAAAATAATTTTAAATCCCAGTGAGAGGAAAATTTTAGTAAAGCAGGTGATGTAACGAGTTGACAAGCAACGAGTTGAGAGTCACGGAATGAGCTGACAGTAACCGATCTAATTGACATTGACGTAATGGTGAAGGGTACTTTTGCGACCATTTGTGGTCGCGAAAAAAACCTGTTTATGAGTACTTTCGCGACCACACCATTTGGTCACGAATCATTGTTTAAAAGATGGTTTCGCGACCACATGGTCGCCAAACCTCCCCCAAATCATCCTTTCGCGACCACGTGGTCGCGAAACCTCACCCAACACGCACTTTCGCGACCATGTGGTCGCGAAACCATCTTTTGAACAACGATTCGCGACCAAATGCTGTGGTCGCGAAAGTACTAATAAACGGGGTTTAGTACCCCACTCCGACGGGATAAGTTGACAGTGACCGAACGAGCTGACAGTTTATGACAAAAAATCGGCAAGTAAAGTGTCAACTCGTTACCTCGCCGACTGTAGTTATCTAACCAACTCCTTGTAGTCTTAACTTGATAAGCTTTACAATTTGGCCATTTTTTGCATACATTTTGCTATGTTTCTTTCAAATACAGCATACGGTATAATGTACAGTACATGCGCGCACAACGCGACATTTTCACTTGGTAAAATCCTGTCGCGTTGTGTGCAGACTGTCGCGTTGTGTGCAGACTGTCGCGTTGTGTGCCCAAGAATCACTAAATAAATAACAAAATTTACAATACACCAGATGACTCGTTATAGGGCTACTCGTTATAGGGCTAAAATCTCGTTATAGGGCTACTTTTTGAGAAACCGAAATTTGGCCAATTCCGCCTACGCCTGATCGATTATAGGGCTAAAATTCCGTTATAGGGCTAATTTTTTACACTTTTTCTCGAATCTGTTATAGGGCTATTTCCGTTATAGGG
>SCLG01000010.1:245604-260797 GCA_004367875.1 Oikopleura albicans | reverse complement strand
TTCCCCCTGAGAGTTAACCCTCAACAGCACGACTGATATCTATTAAGAATCCGCGCCCTGAACTTGTGTACACGACAGGGTGTAAATTACAGGGTGAGGTAATATAGATGCTAAGCCGTTTTTGGTTCGCGAGTGCGCTGAGCGAACATAAGTCACCAAAAAACAGCTTAGGAACTATATTACCCCACCCTGTATACTGTTTTTTATAGAAATATCAAAATAACTTCAAATAATTACATGTAAGTTTTGGGTAAAAAGAAATTCTTCTATAAACCGCCAAATAAGGGTCGGAAATAATTTTGTTTTCAGAAATTAATAAAAAAAGTCAGGGGCTAGTTTTTAACGCTCTATCTTTTGGCCAAATTAGTTTTTCGATTTGAGATGGTCGAAGAAAAAAGTGCATTTTGATTATGAAATCCACCAATAAACAAAATATTGAAAATACCTCAAAGCTTTGCAAAGTATAGTACAGTCCCTGTTCTCGAAGCCGTCTGATTTGTTGCTCAAAATATCGCTTTTTGGGTCCTGACGTCAATTTGTGACCCTTTTGAGACTTTTCTAACCCTTTTGGTGATTTATTTATTAAAGCACACGTTTTAAATGACGTAAAATTTTAAACATTGCTGAACGTCCTAAGTTAACTTTTTACGCAATGCTTCTGAATCATTTCGTAACGCTTTGGGAGCAGGAACTGTATTTGTTGGATTAACCGTAAAAACGACGCGACGAAGCATAATACTGTTACCTTATAACTTTAGAAACCGCTAAGTTACCTAAAGAAATGGTTGGTGGGCGTCGGATATTTGTAGTAATAATTTGGCAACTCGTTTAATTTCATCATAAGAGTACTCGACAAGGTTTTTAGTAAAATTGAATGACGTTTGATAACAAAATTATATATCAGTCACGTAACAATGTACGTTTCGTTACACAAAATCATATTTTTTTTTGGAAGTGACTCGAGTCTTCCGAGAAGAATTTCTTCTACTGAGTTCACCCGATTGACTTCCTCGTTTTTTTTTTTGCAAAACGATCTTAACCCTCAGGGGGGAGTGCGTGTATATAGACACACAACTTGTTTTTTCGTCGATTTAGGGCATATGGAGTCCCCGTAGGGCAAAACGGGTATTAGTGACCCCCCCTCAACTTTTCGAGAAAATTCGATTGACGGTGTTTTTTTTGCGTAGGTTAAAGATTTCAAACAGCTCTCTAGGGGTGCCCTGCTACGTAGTCCAAATCAATTTCTGAATAGTCAGATCGTAGTTTGACGAGCTCTACAACTTGGCTCTACCAGTTTTTTTTTTTTGAATTATTGCAAATTATTGTGACTTTTTAAGTGTGTTTATATTATTAACACGCATTTCCTCCTACGGGTTGCCAAAAACTCTTTCCCCCTGAGAGTTAATAAACACGTAATTTTTTGATATCTTGTTTTGTTCCATGGCCATAATTTCATGGCCATAAAAAGAATTGAATGTTGCCTCTTTTTTCATTTTTTTTTTTGAGATTTCTCGAAATCAAGACCATTAATCAAAAAAGGCTCTTTAAAAACTGTATTATTTGGACCATTTTGCAACAAAAACGTAGTCAATCGGTTGAACACTGTATGAAGAGATAAAGTTTGAAATTCCATATTTCATAAGATTCGCGGCCACGTAGGACAATAGTTATGGACCATAACTTATGGTTTCGAAAAGTTTGTTAAGTGATGTTTCCCACCTATTTACATTAGGAACAAAACAAAAAAAAACAATGAAAATCATGGTGCAGAATGTTTTATAACGTTTTCTCGTGAAATAAAGTTTCTAAACAATGCTATCTACCCATAGACTATGTGTCATAGTTAACTCCCGTAGGGAACTGTGTGCAACTTAGTCATACAAGGGCCTTTTTTATTGATTTAAGGTGTTGGACGGCCCATAATAGAACCATGATTGATGGCATTTATAAAAATAACGTATTATGTTATAACATGTTACCTTAAAGGTCTTTCATAAAAAAGTATTCATCATTTCCTTCATGATTTGTGAATATAATAATTCAAGGGAGGGTTAATGTTGCTCTAAGTTTTTTTGGACTTTTTTATACTTAATTATGTACTTTTTGTACCTTTTTCTGCAAAAAATGACTACTTATGTCACATAAGTTATGTGATTTGTTTTCCGTTCCACTTTGAGTAAGCCTCTCGGTGATTTTATATCTTTGGTTAACTCTCAGGGGGAAGGAGTTTTTGGGAACCCGTAGGGGGAAAATGCATGTAACTAAACACGCACTTAAAAAATTCACAATAATTCAAAAAACTGGTAAAGCCAAGTTGTAGAACACGTCAAACTACGTCGATCTGATTATTCAGAAATTGATTTGGGCCACCAGGGCCCCCTAGAGAGCTGTTTTAAATCTCCAACCTACGCAAAAACACCGTCAATCGAATTTTCGAAAATTTGAGGGGGGTCACCAATACCCGTTTCGCCCTACGGGGCGTCCATATGCCTTAAATCGACGAAAAAACCAGTAGCGTGTCTATTAACACGCACTTCCCCTGTGAGTTAAAATAAGGGATACAGAGATTTAATTTTACCAATAATATCCCAGTACCATGTGATAAATCCGAGTTAAGGCCACATTTTGCTTATTCGCGGTAAATTATGATTTGGTTGCGCTAATTATTCCTAAATTACTTCCAGATGCCTCCCAGGCCATGTGTCCGTTTGCATCGTCAAATTAACCCGCAAGCAACACGGCGCTCGCGCGCTCTCTTGCGCGCCACTATCTGAATAAAAGGCGCGACAAAAATATAAAATCTTCACCAAATACGAAACAACATAAATACATAGAATGGAATTCTTTATTCAAAACAACTACGAAAACTCGCCCGTTAAAACCGAACCATATGATTGGTCGACTAAAACTGAATCAAATGATATTATAAATTTTGAGGATTTTATGAACTCGGAGACGGAATTGGAAACTGAAGTTAAAACCGAACCGAAGGAGGAGCATTCCGCCGAAATAAATCATGAATGTGGCCAATCCTGTGATCACCATACAATTTCGGTGAAAACCGAACCGACAATTCTCGAAAATTTGCCACAACAAGAACGCAATTTATACGTTTACCGGTGTCGAATTTGCAAAAAAATGTTCGACTCAAAATACGCATTTACTATTCACGTCAACAAACACACGAAGCGATGTGACAATTGTCGACTAACTTTTAAAACTTGGAAAGAAGTCGAAAAACACGAGGAATTCTGTTCGCGTCGATTTGGAAGAACCGAAATTACTCACGTTGGTCGACAAACGCCTCAAAATCGACCAAAGCGACTACCTTATAAGTGCTCATTATGCAACCGAAAATACGAAAGTTTTCAACATCTTTTTCGGCACCAATACCTCCGATGCTCCAAAAGATACCAAAGCCTCCGTTGGATCGTAAAAATATAATTATTTCTGCAAGCCACGAACATTATATTTTTTTTCTGTAACAATTTTATTCCTGTTACAACTTCCAAACACCTATAAAATAAAACTTATTCAATAAAACCCTGGATTTCACGCCCCGAGTTTAACAGTGCCGTACGAGTTTAAAATACACCAGGTGCGCCGTTATGTTACAAAACCAAGTCATAAAAATGTGTAACATAACGGAAAATTGTAACATAACGGCGCAGTGCGTAGGCGATTTCGCTGGAAAACGCAAAAAAAATAAAAATTGTAACGTGACGAACGGGGAAAATATTGCGCAATACATGTTTTTTTTTTGTACAAATTGTAACATAACGGAAAATAGTGATTACGTAACTCAAAAGTATTGCAAAATCCGCGTTTTTTTCTGTACAAATTGTAACATAACGGAAAATTGTAACATAACGGCGTAGTGCGTAGGCAGAAATGCCAGATTTTTTTTTGCTAAAAAATTGTAACATAACGGGACGAACGGGAAAAATTGTAACATAACGGCGCACCTGGTGTACAAGAGGGAGAGTCCAAATTGTTAAAAACGGTGTGTTAAAGTGTCACAAATGTTAAAACCGGCAACCGGATGTCATTTCCAGTTAATCGAACACAAATTATAATTCGTCGTAGTCGAGTTAGTCTGCGTGACCATTTTGCCGATAATAGAAGGTACAAAAGTATTAAAACCGGTAACCGAATGTGCATTTCCGGTCCGCCGGACATTTTTTGAACAAAAAAGTACCCGTGACCAATCCAAGCAAATACAAAGAAAAAACGATCGGAGATAGCTTTTATCAATTTGGAGTTATTGACAAAATAAATGATAACAGTGCCGTACGGTACTGTCGCGAGATGTCGGGGCCAGGAATTAACACTTATTTTATGTTTTAACTCCCAGGGGGAAGTGCGTGTAAATAGACACGCAACTTGTTTTTTTGTCGATTTAAGGCATATGGAGGCCCCGTAGGGCAAAACGGGTATTGCTGACCCCCCCTCAACTTTTCGAGAAAATTCGATTGACGGTTTTTTTGCGTAGGTTGGGGATTTCAAACAGCTCTCTAGGGGGGCCTGGTGGCCCAAATCAATAGTCAGATCGACGTAGTTTGACGAGCTCTACATCTTGGTTTTACCATTTTTTTGAATTATTGCGAATTATTCAATAAATCGTAGCCTACGGGTTCCCGAAAACTCCTTCCCCCTGAGAGTTAAAGAATGTTTAGAAAATTACGTAGGTGGTATATGTAAGAGAGGTAGAACTGGCAGAAGTTTAAACATTATATTTCATCACTTTAGCAAAAAATTACGCCCATGGGAAATTGTTTGTGGGCCGATTTCTGAAAAAGAATGGTATTTCAAATCACTTGATTACGTGACCCTGTCTTCCTGTGACAATATTTCGCGAGAGATATGACTGATCAATTATCCAACTATTTAACGAATTTTTCACAGATTCGACGGTTTCATCATTTCCATAGTCGGCAGTGCGACTCGGCACAAGGGGTCTGAAGACGGATAAAATCTTGTGTTGTTGACCAGTTATGCGAAACGAACTTAGGCAAAAACATAATTCACAAAAAAAGTCTTAACTCTCAGGGGGAAGGAGTTTTCGGGAACCCGTAGGCTACGATTTATTGAATAATTCGCAATAATTCAAAAAAATGGTAAAACCAAGATGTAGAGCTCGTCAAACTACGTCGATCTGACTATTGATTTGGGCCACCAGGCCCCCCTAGAGAGCTGTTTGAAATCCCCAACCTACGCAAAAAAACCGTCAATCGAATTTTCTCGAAAAGTTGAGGGGGGGTCAGCAATACCCGTTTTGCCCTACGGGGCCTCCATATGCCTTAAATCGACAAAACAAAAAACAAGATGCTTGTCTATATACACGCACTCCCCCCTGGGAGTTAAGTTCGACTCGTTAACTGGAAATGTCATACACTTCGACTCGGAGTCTCCGAGCTGTCTATAACAGTCATGCACAGTTTTGGTAGCTAGCTACCCACTTGTTGTTCTTCAAATCGGAGCGCGCGATTAAATGAATCCATTTTAGTACCACCCTTTTGATTATCTTGCTATATCGATTTAGAGCTTAACTCCTGGGAGTTCCAGTGGGTCACACATGTTCGTTTAACTCGTAAATGATACTATGTGATGATCATCACACCAGCCCGTTATGGCCGGTTTTGAAGGATAACATTCATTGCAAATATTGTTTTACTGAGAACTGAATCCATGTAGACCAATAGAAAAACATCAGATGTCTCCAAAGTCATCTCAGCAAGATTTTTGAGGAATTAAAAAAAAATTTTTGTTCCAAAATTTTCTGCATGAAATTTCGTTTTACCCGTCTATCAGCGATTGTCAGATTTGGGACCGTTTAGATGAGATATGCGCGCAAATAGGCCCTAGTGTGACGATAGTCACACGGTGACCTCAACGGGTTAACCTTCGTCTTTCATTGGCCAAAAACCTTTAAAAGCTTGTTAAAATCGAAGGGGAGATTAAGTTTATATGAAGATTTATAGGGAAAATGGGCAGCAACCAAATTAGCTAGCTACCAAAAATGTGCAGCATGAGTGTTTTTTAATTTCTGAATTGAGCATTTTTTTTCACTCTACTACTCTAGTAAAATGTCTTTTAGTTACACTTGAGGTTAGGTGTTAAGCATGTTTACTAGTATTTGTCAAAGATTATGTAAAACAATACATGCGCGGAATTTGCACTCGCAGTTTCCCATGCATCTTTGACTTTTCAAAACACCTCAGATTATTGAAGATTTAAACGTCAAGTGACATATTGTCATATAGTTTGAATTAGGCCGCTACAAAATGCATTAACTGCTTTCAAACATTCCATGAAAAATTTGGCTAACTAAAAAGCTGTACCACCCTTAAACAATTGAGAAAAAATTGTGGATCGGACGCCTAAAATTTCCTGTCGTAAATTAACAAAGTTCGTTTCAAAATAGCTACTGTGCTAAAAAATTCACAATAATTCAAAAAAACCGGTAAAGCCAAGTTGTAGAGCTTGTCAAACTACGTAGATCTGACTATTCGGAAATTTATTTGGGCCACCAGGGCCCCCTAGAAAGCTGTTTGAACTCTCCAACCTACGCAAAAAACACCGTCAATCAAATTTTCTTGGAAAGTTGAGGGGCGGTCAGCAATACCCGTTTTGCCCTACGAGGCCTCCATATGCCTTAAATCGACGAAAAAACAAGGTGCGTGTCTATATACACGCACTTCCCCCTGGGAGTTAACCGACAACCGAATTGTCCCTAAAAATGCCCGGTTCACGGCTCAATGCGTAAGTAATTTGGTAGAAAAATCAAAAAAAAAAAATTCTGACTATATTTGTAGTAAATTCAGTTTGTTTGCCGTTTTGTTAACCTTCTCTGTTAAATATTTTGTTTACCGTTCATCTTAACTAATCATGTTAACGATTTTTGTTAACCTGGGTAAATTCTGGTAACTTTCGTGAATTTTGTTAACTTTAGTAGACAGTCGCGGGCGGGAAAGTTGATGCTAGTCAACTGTTACCTTCCAGAATTTTTTTTAACTTCCGAGAATTTTGTTACCTTTAGAAGTAGACAGGCGGTGTATATTATATACTAAATATCCAGAAACAAAATCTAGTAAAAAATCCCCATGGCGAGCAATGTTAAAATCAGCGAGCACTATTTTTTATCCAAAAAAGCTTTTATTTAGATCCCTATTTAGCATAAACGACCCTTTTGCAGCAGGTCCTTGTTCAGGACACCGCGGTCTTTCGTGGAAAAAGGCAAGAAAACGCAACTAGCAGAAAAAGTTTTTTGCTGCCATGGGTGTTTTGAAAAAGCTTTTCGCGAAAAAGAAGCTCGCGGAACGCGGTATTTCGCGTGCTTAGCAGAAAAAGTCTTTTGCGGTCCCCGAAAGACCGCTTTATATAGGCATCGTGGGTTTTCGGAGAAAGACCACTGGAGGTCCCTCAGGCCAGGATTAGAAAAATCGACAACCGACGCGTCGCGACGTGTGTCGACAAACAACAGAATGATTTTTTTACCCCTCCCCCTCCTGAGGGGCCTCCAGTGGTCTTTCTCCGAAAAACGCTTTCTCCGAAAACCCTACCGAAATGGGTAACATGCGGGTACCCGTGGCGTTGCGTCCTTATCTACGTCAACTCAAGAATAAAAAAGTAATTCGATTCCGTAATTTTGATCCAATAATGGAAATCCAAAAGAACTTTCTACAGGGTGAGGTAATATAGATGCTAAGCCGTTTTTTGGTGACTTATATTCGCCCAGCGCACTCGCGAACCAAAAACGGCTTAGTATTTATATTACCTCACCCTGTAATAAATTACATTTTATGAAAATTTAAAGAACTTGGTAAAAATAAATTTCGTCATACATAGAAAAAAAACGGCGCCATATTTTAATACCCTTTTGCACTTCATTATTGGTATTTTCAGATTTTTTTAATTTCGTAAAAACGAGCTTAGAGTGGTTATCACTCAACGTAAAACATTCCGGATATCCGGTTTATATCTCCGGATATAAATGGTGCAATTCCGATGAAAATTTTTATTACTTTTAGTAAATAGTTAATTTATTAATATTGACTCGACATTAATAGAAGACAGCAACGATAAAAATCAATCAACTTGCCCGAATTTTGAAGTCCTTCTTTTCCCTTTGCGATTGTTTAGTAAACAGAAAAAATAAACGTAAACAAAGTGCGTTTTTTAAACAATACACCGTTACGCACTGCGCGCGGCGGCAGAACGAATATAAACAGCGGATATTTACTGAATTTTGTTGCGCTTCTCACGATTTAACCAGACAGATGTTTTCTCACAGGAAATGAATTTCAATTTTTTTCGTGTATTGGGGTTACTTTGAGAGAAACAAAAAAGGCCAGCAGAATTTAACATAACGGGACAAACGGGGAAATATTACGCAATACGTGTATTTTTTGTACAAATTATAACATAACGGAAAATAATGATTACGTAACTCAAAAGTATTGCGAAATACGCGTTTTCTGTATAAATTGTAACATAACGGCGTAGTGCGTAGGCAAAAACGCCAGAACATTTTTTGCTAAAAAATTGTAACATAACGGGATGAACGGGAAAAATTGTAACATAACGGGGTGAAACATAACGGCGCACCTGGTGTAACCTTATTTGAAATAATTTATTTGGAAATAAATATGTATACATATTAATAATATGTATACACCACCTAACAGGTTATCTTACCAAGATTGGGTTATCTTACGGTAAGATTCTAAAATTTTTAAGCGTTTTCGCTTACGCCCTTACAGGTTATCTTACCAAAGTTAGGTTATCTTACCGCTCTTTAAGCGTTTATAAAGGTAAGATAAACTAGTTAGGTGGTGTAATAAATTTAAATTTTATTCCACTCAAATTAAATCTGAAATTGATACAGTGAAATAGGCCGTTATGTTTCAGACAAAAAAAAATCGAAAAATGGTGACACATAATAGCCCAAGCGGGAAAAAATGAAACACAACGGCGCACCCTGTGTATATAAGGCAAAAACTTAAATTTAATCTTAAATTTATAAAATCAAATATGTAACGCAAAAACATCAAAACGTGTAGTTACAACATTAAACTTGTCTATTCCCGGGTGGGCTGGCTAATTTATTCAGAATAAGGGTCGGATTCTTAATAATTTTCATTTTTCCAAAATCATTAATCGACTCTAAAACGCAATTTACGGTACATAATTACCGTTTTCTTCAAATACAAATAACTCTTATTAAACCTACAGTCGGAATTTTACAATATATAGATTTAACGGGTTGGATATTTCGTTATCCGCAATGACGAGTGTGATTTTATGACGCACATTATGACAAAGTATGAGATAAGTAATATAACAAACGTCATTAATTTGTCACGTTTGATTAATTTTACGTCAATTTTAAAGCCAAAGGTTAACACCATACATTAGGGCATTCATCATTAGGGCACACAGTACAGCTTAATCTAGAATTCTTGATTTGGTCAATTTTTCCGTAGGGTTATAGTCTAGGCTATAGACTATAGGTATCACTATAGGTAGCACTATAGGCTATAGTCTATAGCCTATAGTTATACCAAAAATATTCGTTGGCTTATCGAATTTGGACAGGGAAAAATAAACATCATTTAAAAAATGGTTATTTGGATGCAAAAATGTCACACTGCCTTGAGTGCCGAAACACTGCCTTGAGTGCCGCTGTTTTTGGAAAATCAAAAGCGGCACTCAAGGCATCAGGGACTGTATTAGGTTTTTTGGTATAGAAAATCCATATATTTATATGGAAAAACAACGACGACGATTTCCTACTATATTTTGTTCATACTGTTACAAATGTAACAAATGTTACAAATGTATTAAATGTTATGTTGAATATTATACAATTTCGACCTTGAGCGACAATTGATAAAAAAATTAAAATTTTTAGCCCTTCATATCAGACAAAGTTTTCTCAAAGTAACGGCCATTCCAAAGTAAAGGCCACATTTCAAATTGGACCGACAACGATCGAAATTTTACAAGAATTAAGGGAATCTAATCAGATCTGATCACACGGACCCCTGGGAGTTAACTAATGAATAGTCATAAAACTACTATCTATTGTTATTTTTAGTAGTGGGATTAATGTGTTCAGGGCCTGAACTTCAGGCTTCGGAAAAGTTCTAGTGCGGTAAACAAAGTGCGAAAAAGAGTCACTATTATAAAATAGTATTCAATAGTGACTCCATTTCGTACCTTTGTTACGAAAATGACTGTTCCTTAGCAAATGAACAACATAAAAAATAAGCGCTTTTTGTGGTGGACCACAATCTCGCGCGAAAATTTCCTCGGGCGAAAATTTCCTCGCGCGAAGAGAGAGAAACAAATAAAATAAAAACAAAACTTCAACATAACATCTAGAATTTTCTGAAAAATACTTTTTTATACGTTTTTATAACCACACTCGCCCTAATACGCATATACAATACTTCAATTTGTTATATATAAACTATTAAGAAAATAAGAATTTAGAGTCAACTGTTATTTAGAGTCATTTTAGAGTCAATTTAGAGTCAATTTAGAGTCAATTTAAAGTCAATTTAGAGTCATTTGTTATACACCACCTGCGCCGTTATCGGGTCACCCTTTATCAGGTCAAAACCCGTTATCGGGTCAATATTTCGACTAAAAAATTTCCAGCTATCCCACTTACGCACTGCGCCGTTATCGGGTCAAAAAAATTTGTCATAAAAATGTTTGAATCTCTTTTCTGTTTTTTATTTAATGTTTAAATAGTAGACGTCTCGATATTTTTTTATTTTTCAGAATAAGATTATTGCCTTAAAAATGCAAGTTTTTTTTTCCAAAAAAGACCATTTTTTGATATAAACGACTGCTTTAACTTGTGTCGTTATTTGTGTACCTTCGTATATTTTAGTATACTTTTTAGTTCAATTGTTTAATTAAATTCTGATGGTACAAAAAAATTATTTAATTAATGCAAGCCACGGGCCAATTTCCAATAATATCGGTTTTTTATGAAAAAAAATAGAGTAGAAGTGCAGAAATATGAATTAGAAAGTTCCTACTAGGAAAGATACGGGGAGTTGGTTATAAGGTCAGCCATTTGGACCGTTATAAGGCCAAGTAAGTTTATTTTTTGCACTAAGGTCAAGTGAGTTTTTTGAGAAGCATGCTTTTAAGGAAAAAATCTTTAAAATTATGTCTTTTTAAGCTTTTTTGGATAAAGACCTCGCCCAAAACTCCCGCTCGTGCCGTTATCGGGTTAAAATTTTAGATAGAAATTTTCCAGACATTCCGCCTACGCCCTGCGCCGTTATCGGGTCAAAATTCTTCCTCAAAATGTTGACCCGATAACGGCGCAGGTGGTGCATATAAACTATTAAGAAAATAAGAATTTAGAGTCAAAAGTGCGCGCGAGATCTTCAAGAATCCTTGCGCGCAAAAATGTGCGCGAGATCTGCCTAAAAATCTCGCGCACAAAAAATGCGCGCGAGATTGATGTGAGAAGGAAAATCTCGCGCGCATTTGTACTCCCTTTTTGTACTGATTGAACTGATATTGAGTACCTTTGTTGAAATCGTCGGAACCCGGATAATGTGTTTTCTGGCGAAAGGATAATTCGCCGACAGTATATATATTATCGTCCTGATTTTAAAACGCGAAAAAAAAATTTTCATCGGAAATGCATATTTCTCCTGAAGTGCGGCACTTAAGAGGGGGAGGACTGTAATACAAAAATATTTTAAAAGAAGGAAACGGCCTTTCGGTGACTTGTCTTTCGGTGATTGGCCAACCGCGCTCAAAAAGACCAATGACAGGCCATATAGGCCTCAGATGCGCTGTCAGGTAACGTTACCAAAAAGTAGTAACATTATTTATTTTTTTCGCGTTTGAAAATCACTGCGATATATACTTAAAGTGAATTGCTTTGAGAATATTTGTTGTGGGCACAGTGATATTCTTTTTTATCCAGAATTTTTCGTTTTTTCATCTAACTAGGACAGTACAGTCAGTGGTTTCTAGAAAGGTCCAAAAAAGTGCAAAAAAAAGTTTCGAAAAACCTATAAAATGTATATTCTGGATTTTCCGTATTGTTTCTGGTAATCCCATGCTCAAAAGTGAAGGGCAACCAAAGCTAGAGTATATTTAGAAAAAAATCAGTCAGAAAAATGTGAACATCTAGAGGTATTCACAAATTTTGGTGAAAAGTGCACATCTAGAAACCCCTGACTGTAGTGAGGTTTAGAGCAGGGTTGTGAAAAATGCGTTGGGGCATATGTATATGTATACCAAGGGTAGGCCAATTCCGGAACACCCGATTACGGAACAGTTATCGGAAAAAAGTCCAATTCCGGGACGCTTTTTATTTCAAAAATGATTTGAAGTCACATTCCGGAACGAAAAAGTCTAATTCCGGAACTGTTTTTGGGCCAAAAGTCCAATTTCGGAACAAAACGAGACTTTGGTTCAAAATCGAAAAGCGTTCTGGAATTGGCCTACCCCCTGTATATACTGTCAGCTAATTATCCTTTCTACAGAAAAGACCATATCCGGATTTCGACGGTACCTTTTTGTTATAAGAAGAATCATACTTTCACACAGGGCTCGGCCAAATTGAATTTTTTGACTCCGAGCGAGCCAATTGTGCCGAGCCCTGCTCCACATATATTGCACGTAGATTCCGTACTCTTATTAGGGACATTTATGATTCTCGAAAAAAGCGTAACTAATGCGAGCATGATTATTTATTTTACTAGGAATGTTGAGTTCAGACTAGGGTCACCGAAGGTCACGTATGCGATTGGGTCGATCCCACCACCAATAACACGCTCGTCTTCCTTTACCACTTTTGCAAAGGTAAAAAAAAATTGGGTCGAAAAAAAAATCCATAAAAAAATAAAAAGTACAAAAAAAGGAGTAAATGTCGCTTTCGAAAAAAAAAATAAAAATGTGCGTACGTGTTGTGGTGGTCGAGTAGTGGCGTAGGCGTTAGGGTCTCGCGTCTCACAACGTGCTGACGCCTGTTACGGGGGCGGCCTACCCAATCTTGCTATACTCGACCAATGCACTTGGGCCAGAGAAACGCGAAAAAAAAACGAGAGAAGAAAAAAAAACGAGCTCAAATCTCGCCAATAGTTCTCGAGGGCGCCACGACAACACACTGTTCTCATTTGAACATGCCTGACTCAGGTCGCCTGGCGCTTGACACTCGCTTTTTTTTCGTACAACTTTTTTTTTTGAGTCGTGAGTAACGCTTTACAACGCTTCACACTCAGATTGCAATTTTACAAGTTTTTCTTTTTGCAACTTTTTTTTTCGAAAAAAATTTTGCGATCCTCTACAGCAAAAAAAAAATATCGAATTAATAAATCAAAACTACTAGAGAAAACACAATAGAGAGAAAATCAACAACAACCAGAACAACAACCAGATTCTACAATTATTATAGGTACGATTTTATAGTAAAACAAATTTACAGTTTTTTTTTATGAAAACTTATTTTACAAAAAAAATATAGACAGGCGATGACGAAATTCATTTGAACTTAACTACTACCTGTCGGAAAATGCACGTTGTTTACGATGAATTCGACCTGGCCAACTTTTTTTTTATCCCTTTTTTTTACTAAAGCAAAAAAACAATGCGATTGAGTATTTTCCGATAAATATCTAGAAAAATGTTTAGAACTGCAGGGCCAAAAATATTTACGAATATTTTGCGTGAAAACAAATATGTCCCAATTATTTAAAGAACTGTAAAGTTTGCCGCATTTTTTAATTGCTCTTTATCCGTATAGGTTTTTTTTGTAATTGCAACATTTTCATTAAGTGGTTAAGCTAGGGCTTTAAAGGGCCGTTTTGATGATTTTCGTTTTGCCCGTGGAGATCACACATAATGCTGTGAACTGTACTGCTGCAGTTTTTTTGTATGCCGATTTCATATCCATGTTTTTTTTGTATTTAATTTGATAAGGAAGTGATAAATATTACGTTTTTTTCTCCATTTTGCAATTAACAATACGTCAGAAGGTTGACATTAAAACCACCGCACATATTTCATCATGCATGATCATGATCACTCATGCTAAGGCCACGTAATCCTTGGGAAAGCAATACATTTTTTGTCTTTACTTGGAATCGAGTTCCACAATTGGAACTGACTAGATTCCAGGAATATTAATCATCGAATTTTTTTTTTTTTGGTTCGCGGAAAAAAAATAACTGGCGGTATTATAGTAGTCATAGTAAAAAGGCCTTGGCGATGAATCATCGTGCAATCTTCAGTGTAGTAGAACGACGCTACATCTTGTAGAAGCCTCAGAAGACTAGTATACATCATTTTTTACCCATTTTCCCCCTCTTTTTTTCTTTTTCTTTTTTTTTCAACTAGTCTTTATAAATGGGGATGTCGTCGAGGAAGAAAAAGTTAAGCTTTGATATTGACTTTCCCCCTTTTTAGTACGGCTCATACTCGACGGTCGGACAAATTTGGAAATCAAAACCAACCCAAGATTGTGACATTCTCGAAAATTTTCGGGATTTTTTCAAAACCCCCTAACTAGCATCATCTGTTCTTGTAAGAGCCGATTTGTAACTGGTTACATCTGGAGTACTGCAAAATACAGTAGGCCATATGCTATGGACAATAGTAGGACAACAAAATCTGATTGGTGTTTTTTTTGTTGCTGAAAATTTATTTTTATCCTGTGTAGTAGGGTCCGTTTTGTGGGTAGATTTTGATCCACCTACTAGACTCAACGCGGTCAACTTGGAACATAATTTTATTACCAGGAAAATTATTCCGTGTACTGAACGTTAATACTTGGGTCCCACTCTGAAAATGGACTTCTGAATGAAAAATGGGTGTATGGTCAGAAATCACTCATTTTCGAAGTTTTCAAATTTTTTTTTTAATTTTCCAAGAGTCATTCCGAAATCACTTGAAAAACAGATTCCTATACCGTATAGTATATATACCCTATATATACCCTATATATACCATATATATACCCTATATACCCTATATATACTATACGGTATAGGAGCCTATATAATATAGCCTATATTATATAGGCTATATAATATAAAATTAAGGACCGGTCAGTCATGTTATTTACAAACTTTACGTTCGGGGAAAACGCTGTAAAAACCGTTCCACAAATACGATTACATTATTTTCTTCTGTTGCTAAGAGAGCAAAGCTT
>SCLG01000010.1:107059-121334 GCA_004367875.1 Oikopleura albicans | reverse complement strand
GATTTAAGGCATATGGAGGCCCCTAGGGCTAAACGGGTATTGGTGACCCCCTCAAATTTTCGAGAAAATTCGATTGACGGTGTTTTTTGCGTAGGTTGGAGATTTCAAACAGCTCTTTAGGAGGCCCTGGTGGCCCAAATCGATTTCTGAATAGTCTGATCGACGTAGTTTGACGAGCTGTACAACTTGGCTTTACCAGTTTTTTTGAATTATTGCGAATTATTGTGAATTTTTGAAGTGCGTGTTTATTTACACACATTTTCCCCCTACAGGTTCCCAAAAACTCCTTCCCCCCTGAGAGTTAATATCATCTGAAAAAATGCCGATACCGTATACTAGAACGCTCGGCCAATTTTGATGAAACAAAACCGGTATTAAATAGTATCAAAAAACAGATTAAGAGTATATTGCTGTTGAGTTGTTTTGGCAATAATCATACTTTTGTTGTTTATGATTGTTTGCTGGGTTTACGCCACTAAACGAAACAATATACAAAGTTCGAGACGATTGAGCTGTGACGAAACCGGACGCAACTGTGGTACTCGTAAAAAGCTATCTCAACATGTGCGTGAATATGGTCCTTAAATGGTTAACCCTAGACCGCACAGTGTGGACACATCTGTCCACGGTCGTTTTTCGATGGTTAATAACTATTGAACCAGAAATTTTGAGATAGCCAAATTTTGCCTGGTGGTTGATATTGGTCTTTTTAAGCCTTGTTATAAATCATATTGCTTTACATTATATTATTCACTAGATATTTCATCTTGAAAACTGGACAATCAGCCTAGGGTGACGACTGTGCGGTCTAGGATTAAGTAGTTATCGGTTATCTTGTTAACGGATAGTACCTAGTTTAAAGGTACGATGTTCAGTATTTGTGTTCCTGACTCGTTAACGGGTACAAGTATTTGCATTGAAAAATGTCTAAAAAGGCTACTGGTTCGTTTCTTTTAAGAATAAGCAGTTAAAATTTCAATTTTTGTGCGCTCTTTACTGCCAGCGCACGAGCAAATATTTAAGATAGCATTGTAGGCTAGTTCCAACGATCTCACGTATCGCTTAGGCGTTAAGTCGTTAACCGGCGAACTTGCTGTTTACTTTGGCCGGTTTTCACAACCCATTGTGCTATATTCGAGCACGTGCATGTACAGCGCCTGCTCAGTTATCGTACAAAAATACTTTCAAAATATGCGAGGTGATAGCAATAGGCCGAATTCGGAAATAATTGAGGATACCAGGGGTGTTAACGTTTTTTCTATTCAAAATAGTCGCTGCAAATAGATGAGTCAATATTGCTGTGAGAAATTTGTCATTAATTTGTGAAACCGAACTGTACACTTTGAAAGTATTGAATATAAATAAATTTGAAGCCTTTGTAGCTTTTTGGGCAACAGCAGTGTAAACATGTTTTATGTTTTTGCTTAAAGATATGGATCAACGCCCCAAAATTGCAAGTCTAGCTCGTATAGCACCAAATCGAATAATAATAAATAATTTTCGGATCAATACGAAATCAGATTTACTATAGATGACTAGTCTGAGTAATAATTACCTTGGCTTTGTTTTTGCAATTTTATTGGTCACACTTGTAGGTACGAAATACAGGTATGGTTACAACACATTTTAACAGTTTGTAGAGTATGAGGCAGTGTTCGAAAACATCCGAGATTTTTCGGAAAAATCCGACCATCACGACCATGCCGGATGGTCGATATTTCCAACACTGGTTTGAGGTATAATAAAGCGCTTCTCGCTTGTTTTTTTTTTTTTCGCCTAGTGGAATATCAAGATCCGCCGTACAGCCAGGTTTGTATGAAAAAATACCTTGTTGACAAGTCGACGAAAAAGGATTTGAGCTAATTCAAGAAATTAAGAATAATTATTCGTTTTTTTCTCACCTTATACTTAATATTATTATACTTAATTTCTTGAACTAGCTCAAATATTTTTTCGTCCACTTGTCAACAAGGTATTTTTTTCATACAAACCTGGCTGTAGAAATGTCACAGATTCGTATTCTAGAATTTTTTAATTTGCCATTTTACGTTTTCAATAAATGGAAACCTATCCTTACTTGTTGCCCCCTGTACTCTGGCAAACAGTGTTTCGGGCCTTACACAGAATTTAGGGCGATTTTTGGAAAGTATGTACACGGCTAAGCCAAGGTGTGGATTATATCAGGAGTATTCATCCTGTCGTCGAGATCATGGGACGTGTTTTGATGATGCCCATTGGAACCCCGTCGCTTGTACCGGTGGCTGTCAATGCATTTCCGGTTTTGGTAGAAATGCCGATGAGGACTATTGTCAAGAGAAGGGTTCTTATTTAATATAATAAACACAACTTATAGGGGCACGCCAAATAAGGACAAGAAGCCAAGTAGTTAGGGTAGGTTTCGTGTTTTTGAAACCTACCTTTACTTGGCTTGTTGGCATCCTTGTACATAGAGAAATCCATGAAAAACAACATTCTGATCGTGATATAATGTCATGAGTCATAATTCATGACTTAACTCCTCCACAACTTGGAGGAAGTAAAAAAAGTCCGATCTACACCGGGTGCGCAGTTATCGGGCGTATGCGGAAAAGTGTAAAGTTTTTTTTTTGGAAAAAACTTCCGCGATAATTGCGCACCCGGTGTCTAATAAAATTTTGTTTTCAGAGTGGCACAATTTGAGGGGCCCCACAAGGCGTGCGTGATAAGGGTCGTTTAATTTCTGAAAAAACGACCGTTTTAGGCACTCGAATTCAATTTTTATTTATAATATCTTTAAACGTATCAAAAACTAGTAAAAAAATGACCATGGTAAGCAATGTTAAACTCATCGAACCATATTTAACAGTACCGTCCGTCCTTTAGGACAAACGACCCTTATTTAGCACCCTCTGTAATATAGAATCTGTACTATATGATATGGTCCAAAATTATTAAAATTAGGTACCCTAGACAAGAGTGTCAACAAATATCAAATTGTACTGGACCACAAAATGAATGTTATCAACCTGCTTTCGTTTGTCAGCCAATTACGACCGCGCAAATAAACCAGTTATCGTCCAGTATGAAAACGCCGACAAAAGAAGCGATTGAACAATTACAACGAGTAGAACTCGATTTGTATGATCGTTTAGAACTCACTCTCAAAGGCGACGGTAAATACTCGTTTAGGGTAAACTAGGGAAAATAGACAAATGAAATATTCACAACAATTATTATATGTGGCACATTGATCTTTTGGGGAAAATGTTTGTCGGAGAAAAAATATATCCTAGAAAAGTTTCTCCCCGACAACGTTTTCTCGCGAAATCTAATATTTTATCTAATACAAGAATTCGAATCTTTGACCCCAAATTACACTTGAACCGGTCAAACCAGGTAATTTTGATCGTTTTAAGCCCAAAAACCAAAATTATCGGACAATTGTCGGTCATTCTAAAATATAAGCTTAAGATTCGGAATCCTTGGCGTCAATTACCCCTAGAACTAGTGAAAACCGATAATTTCAGTTAACCGGTAGTTTTTTCGGTAGTTTGGGCGAATTTCAGGGTTAGACTGCCGCCGTACGGAAATAGACTTCAGAATCGGAATACTAACCCCAAAAATAGACCCGACTCGATAGCAAATTTCTAAATATTTTCTTCGAAAAATATTTCTTTGTTTTTTTTCTCCGAAAATGATTTTAATCTAGTTGTGGGAGCCATTTTGATTGCATTTCGAGATTACACAAGTGAGAGTTATATGAGAGGCGGCCTTGTTAAAACGATTATTTACGCGATGAAAATTCGAGTAACGGAAATGTACGATGACAAAGGCTAGTGATACAACCGGGCGCGAGGAACTCTTAGCCTATTTTAAAAACGATCGCACCTTCAAAAAATTCAGGAGTCCGCTACAGACATTTTTAACTCGCAGGGGGAAGTGTGTGCATATATGCACACGACTTTGTTTTTCGTCGATTTAAGGCATAAGTACGCCCCGTGGGGCAGAATTGGTATTGCTGACCCCCTCAACTTTTCGAGAAAATTCCACTGGCGGTATTTTTTGCGTAGGTTGTATATTTCAAACAACTCTCTAGGGGGTCCTGGTGGCCCAAATCAATTTCTTAATAGTCAGATCAAAATATCACTTTAAAGCTAACACCCACTTTGTTCATGCTCTTGTGGTTCGCCGACCTGGGCACAACCATACTACACTCCAATCGCTTTCAATGTCTCACGGTTGCCGCGATGAACTCCATTTCAACGAAATTCGGTCTTTTATATCAAAAAGTTAACTGTCACTCAATTAAATAAAATAAGTGTACATAAACTGTTCGGGTTAAACGTTCTGCTTAAGTTAGCCATATCGTGCATTTATCATGACAAATCTTTAAAATTCCATGATTTCCAGGTAACCCGCCTACGCCATGTGCGTTTATCTTGCCATTAGCACTTGCATCTTGCCCATTTTTGTGTAGTTAACTGAAATACAATTTGTTTCCAACTTGAACTCAAAAAAACTTTTCTACAAAGAAACCTTTTATGCATGAGTCAGCTTTGGCATCTTACTTTGTTTGAAAATCTTATGTCAAAGTTGCTATGGAAAAGGGCGCCTGATCCGGATTTTTGGTACAAACATATTCTCCCCCAGACCCTCATGGTGTTTGTTATCGGTGCACCAAATTGCTACAAGCACCGCATTGCACCATATAAAACTAGGCAGCGGCAAGTAAGTTCATTGCCAAGATTCCTCCAATTGGCGAATATCGTCCTGATTTTAAAACGCGAAAAAAAAGTTGTTTAGCGGAAATGCATATTTCTCCTTAAGTCCGGCACTTAAGAGGGGGAGGACTGTAATACAAAAAATATTTTAAAAGAAGAAAATTGCCTTTCTGTGATTTGCCTTTCGGTGATTGACCGAGCGCGCTCAAAAAATACCAATGATAGGCTACATAGGCCTTAGACGCACTGTTAAGTAACGTTACCAAAAAGTGGTAACATTATTTATTTTTTTCGCGTTTGAAAATCACTGCGATATATGTCATATCGAAAAACATGGCGGACAAAAATGCTTTCTTAGTCTTGATTAAGAAAAAATACTTTGCGCCATACTTTCGAGTAATGTAATCCCTATTTTCCTCTAGACTCTAGCTCAATTTATTGCGTTTTAAGATAATTTGGAAGGCCAATAAATTATTGAGCGTTAATCAATAAACATCTTCGGAGTTATTCTTGAATTAAGATTTAGTTTTATTCCATATCAGGAAATTGTAACACAGTGTGAAATATCAGAGTTAAAGTTTTGAAGTGTACAGTCAAGTTGTCAAGTTTCGACTTTTTTTCTTAATGACCAGCGACGTGACCAGCGACGTACATGTAGCCCGGAACACTTTCGCAATCACTTTTTTTTAAGGTGACTAAACTGTGTCTGAATTCGTTGTGTACATATTACACCCAATTTGTTTTACGTCTTTTTTGACAAAAATTGATCTTAACACTTTCTATCTCATAGCATTTAACCACTAATTTTAACAACATTCAGTTACCGTATGTTACCACTTTTTAGATCATGAGTTGAAACGGCCCATGACTGAAATTTTACACTTTTTGAAATCTTATTTTGACACTTTTGAAATAATTATTCTGAAAGTATGCTTTACGGTGTGTCAAAGCTCAAAATTTAACGCTTTTTATTCTAGAAATAAATACGAGTCCCCCGATGCAATTTAATTTCTAGAATAAAAAGCGGTAAATTTTGAGCGTTGACACACCGTATGAGTCATCAACGTAAGCGTCATCACGATTTACATCTTTTTGTCAAGCAAAGACTTTAGTTTTGACTCTAGTTTTGACTTTAGTTTTTTATCTATTTTAGACACCTTAGCCATCGGTTGCGGACACGGGACCACAGGTGGTATCGGTCTTCAGGCACATTTTAACGTTGCAGGTTAATTTGGCATTTAACTCGATTGTCGTTGTGCCGCCAACGGTAAATGATGTAAACTTAAAGGAGTACTCGTCGCTGTTTCTTTTATCAGCGCTGACTGGTATAACCCCAAGGGCCGATGATTGACAGTTCTTTTTAATAATGGCCACCGATTTACCGGTTTGTTCGACTCCGCCGACGTCATAATTATCCTTTTTATTTAGTTTATAACTGGTAAACGAGTTGTGATGATTCCCGATGGAAAATAAAACTTCGAACAAAATTAAAACAAACATTTCAAATACAATTTAACAAATAATTTTAAAAGTGGAGGAGGACAAATTTTTTTTCCAAAAGTTGCACTTCTCCATTATGAAGCAAATTGCAGCAAATTATTACCATTATTTTTCTCAAAACCAACAATTATTGGTCAAAAATCGGTCAAATTCAAAAATGGACATCATTTTTGTCTTTTTCAGGTCAAAGTACTCCTAGAACATGTTAAAACCGTTTTTTTCGATTACTGAATTGTGTATTACCGATAAATACCGGTTAAACCGGTTTACCCACAAAACTGCCGAAAAATCGGATTCTCCATCCGAAAATACATCGGATCTCAAATTTCAAATAAGATGAAATTTATGAAAAAAAAACTGGAGAAACATTATATAGGTATCAGTGTAATTAGTTTATGAACCGTTAATAAAATAAAAATTTATAAAAAAAATAGTCAAATTAATAATTAAAAAAAATTAATGGAATAATGGTATCATAAAAGTTAATTTAATTTTTTTTTATAAATTTTTTAGACATTTTTCATAAATTTTTAGGAAACTTCTTATCAATTTATGGGAATTTTTTTTCTAATTTTTCAGATCTTTTCAGTTCGAGAGCATTTTTTACAGTTTTTTCTAACGACCGGTGAAAATAAAACTTTATAGCCCATCCCTTAAAAACCATGTAAATCATAAAAAAATATCTAGAAGTTTTCAAGTCAAGTAATTCAATTAGTTATAAACTGTTTCCTGTACAACGTTACACTCATCAACGAGGAAATCGACGGCTGATGCTGTGCTAACTTGCCAGCTCAACTTTACGTGGGCAACTTGACCAATGAAGAGATTGGATCCGTCAGCCGCCACAGACATGGCGTCATCGACGAAAACACCGAGGTCAAAGCTGTCTGTAAGGTCACCGACTTTGCTGGTTTCACCAGTAGCGGTGGCGCCTTTGACAGTGAAATCTCCGGAATCGACAGTGACCGATGTGGGGTACTGGCATGTAAATGTAACATCACTTGCGACAGGGGCCATCATAACGTCAACTTCAGCCGCCATGTTCCCAACTGTTAGAGTCCCCATGGCGGCAGCGATTTTCAAACCAAATTCGAGGTTGTCACTGAAAGTGAAATTTTAAGAATTTTTGTCCTTACTCCTATTCGGGCGGTATTTACTTATTTTTAATAATTTTTAATTTTAATTGATTATTATCAATAACTATTTATAATTGTAAATCATGGTTACTCATTCATAATCACAGTGAAAGTCTATCAATAAATTCTAATTATTATTAACTACACCCCCTGCACCGTTATAGGGTACAACCTTTTGAAATTTTTTCGGCGCAGGGCTATGTGGTGTCGCCAAATAAGGGCCCCTCAAATAAGGGTCGATTTGGAGAAATAAGGGTCGTTCGCGCCAAATAAGGGTCGTTTTCGAGAAATAAGGGTCGGTCGCGCCAAATAAGGGTCGCTTTTTCCGAGAAAAATAGGATTGCGCCAAATAAGGGTCGCTGATTTTAACATTGATTTCTACGGATATTTTATAAATTTGTTAATATATAATTGTTTTAATTTAAATTGTTTTTAACCACTTTAAATTAGTATTTTAAACAAATAATATAAATAAAAATAAGGATCGGGTCGCCATATAAGGGTCGGTTTTTCAAAACATGAAACCTACCCTTATTTGGCGACCCCCTGTAACTCTAAAACTTTTGGCAAAATGTTGGCGATGAGGGCGCAGGGCGTGTATTATAATTTTTTATGAATTTGTTTTAAAATATTGCCAAGGTCAACTTACCCCGCGACAGTTGTTGTTTGACCACAGGCGCCAAGGTCACAGGTCAATTCCCATCCCGCGGTTGTCTGAACTGCTTGTTGTCCACTAAAGTCGCCAAAGGTGGCCGCATCACTGCCATCATAATTGAATAATTTGCCGTCAAAGGTCACCGACATTGACCCACTGCCGCATGTGAGCTCAAAACATGGGTTTGGGCTGGCGGCCAATTGACAGAGGTTTGTATTTGGGTTCCAATCCCAGCAGTCGGATGGGCACGGCGTTCCCTCCCCTCCCTTAACTAAGGGAAGAGCTTTGGACCCAAATTGAACATTACATATACTTCCTGTTGTCTCCAACATGTCGGGTATCCATCCCTTGACTACAGCATTATTCATATCAGATGTTACGCCCAGGTTCTATTGTGGGGTTTAAATTGTTCCTTCCTAAAATTTCCAAAATTTCCTAACAATGCTTCTGTAAAGAAAGACTTTTTATATATACGCAGTGCATTGGTGGGCTAGCCGCAAAAAAACTGGCCAAAAATTCTAAAGTGATTTATTTCAGATAAAAATTGTCAATAAATCATTCTAATAAATTTTAAATAACAATATAATAAATTGAAATTAAAAAAAAAAAATAATAATTAAAAAGTATTGTTTGTTTTCTGAAAATTTCCAGCCAAACAACGGCGCAGTGTGGACGGGGTACCTTTAAAATGTTTCTAAAAATATCCGGCCAGATAAAACAGGGTTCGGTACACGTCTCACATAAGCCATATCTCCTGTCAATTAACCAGGTGCGCCGTTATGTTTCACCCCGTTATATTACAATTTTTCCCGTTCGTCCCGTTATGTTACAATTTTTAGCAGGAAAATTTCTGGCGTTTTTGCTTACGCACTACGCCGTTATGTTACAATTTTCCGTAGTGTTACAATTTGTACAAAAACAAAACGCGTATTTTGCAATACGTTTGAGTTACGTAATCACTATTTTCCGTTATGTTACAAAAAGCACGTATTGCGCAATATTTTCGCCGTTCGTCCTGTTGTGTTACAATTTGTACAAAAAAAAACACGTATTGCCCAATATTTTCCCCGTTCGTCCCGTTATGTTACAATTTTTAATTTTATTGGCGTTTTCCAGCGAAATCGCCGAACCGCTGCGCCGTTATGTTACAATTTGTACAAAAAAAAACACGTATTGCCCAATATTTTCCCCGTTCGTCCCGTTATGTTACAATTTTTAATTTTATTGGCGTTTTCCAGCGAAATCGCCGAACCGCTGCGCCGTTATGTTACAATTTTCCGTTATGTTACACTTTTTTTTTTGATTTGGTTTTGAAACATAACGGCGCACCTGGTGTAAATATTTTATATTATTTTGAATAAATTTTGGCCAACAAAATCTTGTCAATTTCACGCTTATTCGGCCACTTTGAGGTGTATTCGGCCCCTGCGGGTTTATTCGGCCACTCAAATATATACACTGTGTTAAACAAAATTTAAACACTGTCATAAATCATCGCATAACCTTTAAATGGCTCGTCCTCTCCGAATGTTACACTTAGTTGGGTATCGCCATTGGAGTTAACACGTGTTTCGAGTACCAATTGATGAAAATCAGCTGAAGGATCTTTAGGATCAACTAGCAGTTCAAAGATGTCGCAATCTGCTCCAGGATTATCGCACGGTGATTTGCCCCAATGAATGAAGAACACATCCATATTGTACGTGTTTTTTCCCACTGCAATAGCCGGAAGCCATCCATCTATGTCCTCACCCGGCTCCTGTTTGTAGAATCAGTACACTCGAAATTAATTAAGGCCGTAGGACATGTAGGTGTTTTATTTTCACTGTGAATACTAAGCAGTTACAGACGCCAGCGCCGTAGGAATTACAAGCGCGTCTATTGGCTCATACTTATTTATAGGCGCCTCCTATTGGCTAGCGTCCTTTAGCCACGCAAACAACTCACCGCGCTGCTTGTAATTCCGTTTACATGAAATTGTGTAATATTTCGCTCATAAAAAGAAAATACCCATATAATATTTCTGGTGGCTCACAGATTTTTTGGGAATAATTCTAACGCGTTATAACTAGGGTATCCACGGTTTGAGCTAAAATCAACCCATAAATTTCTAGAAAATTGATTTATTCTAGAAAAAAACTCGTTTTTGCCCATTTTGACGCCTAAGAGTTTAAGTTGGATATTACTGAATCCGGTGCGCAAGCTTTTAAAGTGATTTGAATACCCCCAATTTTTTATCGCCGACACCCTAGTTATAACGTTATTTCTATATTCGAACACCTGAAGGGGCCGTTCGACAAATTTAAGGGAAAATTCAATTCTCTTTTTAATTAAATTAATAATTTTTTAGACGTTAATCAAAAATTTTATAAGTTTTGTCGAATTTTTTGGGTGGAAATTATGCCGTTAACCATCTATTTAAAAAAAATATGCCATTAACCGTCTACTTAAAAAAAATTGTAGACGGTTAACGGCGTACCCTATGTATATAATTTCAGTTTACTGACCCTGCCTGTTGGGTTACCATCAACATGCTTTGTGCAGTTTTACTAAGATTATCCACGCTAAATTCAAACGACAGACGCCATTCTCTTCCTACCGTCGGGTGACTTACAAAGTCATGATCATAATTCTTGCCCAGTGTCATCCTTCCCTGAGTACATTCCGCTACAATATAAATTTGGTTTATGAGTATAGTCTATAACCGCGCGTTTTTTTTTATCTCTATACTGTATAGAGATAAAAAAAACGCGCGGTTAACTCTCAGGGAGAAGGAGTTTTTGGGAACCCGTAGGGCGAAAATGTGTGTAAATGAACACGCACTTAAAAAATCACAATAATTCAAAAAAAACTGGTAAAGCCAAGTTGTAGAGCTCGTCAAACTAAGTCGATCTGATTATTCAGAAATTGATTTGGGCCACCAGGGCCCCTTAGACACCTGTTTGAAATCTTCAACCTACGCAAAAAAATAACACCGCCAATCGAATTTTTTCGAAAAGTTGAGGGATGTCAGCAATACCCGTTGTGCCATACGGGGCCTCCATATGCCTTAAATCGAGGAAAAAAGCAAGTTGCGTGTCTATTTACACGCACTTCCCCCTGAGAGTTAACCGTTTCTCAGAAATTTAAAATTTTACCATGAGAACAAAACTTATGATATCGTCCTGATTTTAAAAGGCGAAAATTTGTTTAGCGGAATTGCATATTTCTCCTTAAGTGCGGCACTTAAGAGGGGGAGGACTGTAATAAAAACAATTAAAAGAAAGAAATCGCCTTCCGGTGATTTGCCTTTCGGTGATTGGCCAAACGCGCTAAAAAAGCCCATTGACAGGCCACATAGGTTTCAGACGCACTTTCAAGCAACGTTACCAAAAAGTGGTAACATTTTTTTTTCGCATTTGAAAATCACTGCGATAAAAAAATTTATAGCTACCCTGATCTTGCGATACCAGTCCTGGTTTGGCTATAGCTATTAACCAGTAATATATTTAACCAGCTATTAACCAGTAATATGTTTAATTACTAACCTTGAGCTTGTCCAGCAAATAAAGCGAATAGCCCTGAGGAAATCTTCATTTTTTTATTTGTTATAATTTGACGGGTGATTTGACATTGACAATGAACTGACTTGTCGCTACCTAGTTTTATATGGCGCAATCCGGTGCTTGCAGCAATGTGGTGCACCGATAACAAACACCATGAGGTTGTGGGAGAGAATATGTTTGTACCAATAAATCCGGATCAGGCGCCCTTTTCCAGAGCAATTTTGACATAATATTTTCAAACAAAGTAAGATGCCAAAGCAGACTCATGCATAAAAGGTTTCTTTTGGAGAAAAGTTTTTTGAGTTCAAATTGGAAAAAAAAAGTTGTATGTTGCAATTTGTATTTCTCCTATGACCGGTCCTCAACTGGCTTATTCTTATACAGCGGTTGCGCCCACAATGCAACGCCCAACACGTTGCGTTGTGGGCCCAACCGCTGTAATAGTACTTTTAATGAATTCTAAAAATGTAAAAAAAACGTGATGAAATTCTCGTTAGCAAAACAAGCTACAAATTATACCACTTTAATGACTATCTTTATTCGATTGACGGTGTTTTTTTGCGTAGGTTGGAGATTTCAAACAGCTCTCTAGGGGGCCCTGGTGGCCCAAATCAATTTCTGAATAGTCAAATCGACGTAGTTTGACGAGCTCTACAATTGGGCTTAACCAGTGTTTTTTGAATTATTTCGAATTATTGTGAATTTTTTAAGTGTGTGTTTATTTACACGCATTTACCCCTACGGGTTCCCCAAAACTCCTTCCCCCTGAGAGTTAACTTAATAAATACTTAAAAAGCCGACTTCAATCGTTAATAAACGCAAGAGGAATCGATTGTTTTAAACGAGAAATAGTTTAGAATTTTTCTGGATTTGGACCAAAAATAATCTTCAACCCTGGTGGCCCAAATAAACTTCTGATTTTTTTTTTGAATTAATTTAATTGAATTACACAATGAAACTTCTAATTGAAGCTTGCCAATACAATCAAATAATTTTTTATTTTTTTTTTCGGTTTTCCCACTTTTACCAAATCTGCCAATACCCCCAATTGGGCCCAAACTTATGGCATAATTCAAGAAATGTTATGCTTGGAGGTGTTTAAATATTTCCGTTAATTTTCGTACGCCTCCTCTATAAACCGTATTTCGTAACGTGAAGTTAGTATGGTAAATATTGCTCATTCAGTTCCAAGTTTAAAGTCAAATTGACATTATGCAAAGTATTTACTATAGTAAGTTAATCTTAGGAAATCCGTTTGTTTAACCCCCAACCAAAAAACAGGGACGTTTGTCCCTACACCAGAAATAGACGTATTTTTGTTGTTGTTCGCTTTTATTAAATTAATTGACAGTGAAATCCAACATAGAAAAAGCAATTATGAATCCGTAGAACACAAAAAAAAAATAAATCATAATTTTTTTAATCACGAGAAATTAATCATTTATTGAACTTGGTAAACGGCCAAAACAGGTTTTTTTGCAATAAATGCGATAAAAACTCTTTTTTTTTCAAACACGTTTTTTTCTAAATGTGGTAAGTAGTAAACTTATGATAAAATGAAAAAAAGTTAACCATTTAGGTATTCCGGTTAACCGGCAACTAACCGGTAAATTAGCTAAATTAAATTTGTCTTTTTGTGGTCAAATCGGCCAAAAAGTGCCCAAGGGTGGTCGGAGACCCTTCGAAAGTGTGCTCATTTGATTAAGGATCATCGATTTGGTTATCGTGCAAATTATGAACGATCAGAGAAGACTCTCAGAAGTGAAAATACAAAACAAGGACAAACGTCCCTGTTTTTAGTTGGGGTACCGCTAACTATTTTTGGTTGGGGGTTAAGGAGAGCTTGCGTATAAACATAAACCGAACTCTAATTTGAACAAAAAAATATCAAACTAATGTGTTGGTTCATAATATAATTAACTCTCAGGGGAAGGAGTTTTGGGAACTTGTAGGGGGAAAATGTGTGTTTATATACACGCACTTAAAAAATCAATATAATTCGCAATAATTCAAAAAAACTGGTGAAGCCAAGTTGTAGCGCTTGTCAAACTACGTCGGTCTGACAATTCCGAAATTGATTTGGGCCACCAGGGCCCCCTAGAGAGCTGTTTGGAATCTCCAACCTACGCAAAAAAAATACCGCCAACGTAATTTTTTCGAAAAGGTGAGGGGAGTCAGCAATACCCGTTTTGCTCTAGGGGGCCTCCATATGCCTTTAATCGACGAAAAAACAAGTTGTGTGTCTATATACACGCACTTCCCCCTAGGAGTTAAAGTTATCAAGTAAAAAACTTCCAAGCAATAACTAAGTTATTATAACTTAGAGTAAGTACTTCAATTGTCAAGCTGAATAAAAACTAATTGTGCGTGCAAAACATTTTTTCAACGCTTGAATGAATCGGAGAGTAAAATTGAACTTGGACGCCGATTATTTTATAAAGTAATTTCTTGATGTTGCATCTTTTAAGAGCTGCTACAACGAAAAATTAATCAAATTAGAGTCAAAAAAAAATAAATAAATAAAAATTGCGACCGCCAGCTTTCAAGTAACTGACTAACATGAATCTCGGAAAAATCTACCTCTAGAGTTAAAATCATGTAATGGTGGTAGGGTCGGTTTGTTCACAAAAAAGTGTTGATTATAAAACCTTATTGTGGCCAGGGCACACATTCTATGATTTTAATAATGGCATGTACACTTTTTACCATCTTTCGGGAATTACGATCTCGTTAGGCACC
>SCLG01000010.1:1345-11595 GCA_004367875.1 Oikopleura albicans | reverse complement strand
ATTGAACTTGAACTTGCCGAAAACTCATAATTGACGTTTAAATTCCGCCAAACCTAGAACTGCTATGAATTTTCTGTTTTTGGTGAAATGTTTGGAATAATAAGACGAAAAAAATGACCTAGCCTTTTTTTCGTAATTGATCTAGAACGAAAAATATTTGGAAAAAAAAACAAAATCATGGTGCAATTTTCAACATTCGCCAAATTCTCACTCCCCGAAAAAAAAAAGATATCGAAAAAAGGCTAGGTCATTTTTGAGATAAGTCAGTTCGTAACATTATGCCAAAAAAAGAATATCGATAGCATTAACATGGTTTGCTGAATTCAAACGTTTCCATTATTAAAGGACGTTTTTTCGAAAATAAAAATCGAAATTGGTCCGAAAAAATCAGTTTCTAGTCAAAATCGTCAACCAAATTATGTTAAACTATTTTTTCGATTATTGTAGACTACCATCATGCACAAATTAGAATTTTAAAATTATGTGAACCCTAAGTATTTTTCAAAAATTGTATGGCCATTTTTATTAATTTCAATTTTGGTCAAAATTTTGAAAGCTCAAAATTTCTAGAACTCAGTAGCCAAGTGAACTTGGTAATGCTTTATAATATTAGTTTACACCTTGAACTGTAGTAAAAACATTAAATTTAGGACACAAATACGTTGTACTTATTTTCGGGTTGATTTTGTACACAACATGACGGACCCCTCCTTAACCCCGATGCGCCGATGCTAAAATTGGTGTGCGATGCAAATACATGTGGCTCTCACGGTTAAACCACTTTCTTAAGTGGTTGATTGGACTAGACTAAATGAATAAGACGAATGTTAACTTTCTAACACGGGATATTAACACTATTTTCGTACAGCAGGTTTCGGGAAATTGGCCCACCCAGGCGACCTATTTTGCAGTGTTTTTGTCGAAAAAATCCAGAAAATCACGCATAGCGGACAAAGTGTTCGTAATTATCCAAAGATCAATTATGGGAAAATAATGGTACGTTAAAGGGCTTTAACTAAATATACTCAACAAACTTGTCCAATCAAAATTTAGCGGTTAATGGCTCTAAACCTGTGGCCCGCTAAATTGTTGCACGTTTTGAGTCATAAAACGCTAAATTTTGATTGAACAAGTTTGGTAATTATATTTATTTGAAGCAATTTAACTTACCAATTTTTTCTATTAATCAATGTTTGGATGATTACGTATATTCTGTCCGCTACAAGTGATTTCATTCAAAAAACAGCGCGAACTGGTTTTTCACGAAAAACGCCTTCGTCCCTAATAATGCACGCGTAGCGGGCAAAATATTCGTAATCATCAAAACATTGATTAATAGAAACAAATTGTAAGTTAAAGTGCTTCAATTAAATATAATTACCTAAGTTGTCCAATCAAAATTTAGCGTTTTATGACTCAAAACGTGCAACAATTTAGCGGGCCACAGGTTTGGAGCCATAAAACGCTAAATGTTGATTGGACAAGTTTGTTGAGTATATTAAGTTAAAGCCCTTTAACGTACCATTATTTTCCCATAATTGATCTTTGGATAATTCCGAACACTTTGTCCGGTACGCGCGATTTTCATTGGAAAAAAAGATTTGTTTTTAAAAACCAGCGCGAAATGGGTCGCCTATATGTACAGATTTCGAGAAACCTGCTGTACACAAATAATGTTTGTTTCCTGTTAAAAAAAGTCAACATTAATATGATTTATTTGGTTAAACAAAACCAACTCTTAAGAACGTGGTTTAACGGTGAGAGCCCCGTAAATTTGCAACAGCACACCCTGTGTAGCATCGGCGTATCGGGGTTAAGTTGTATATTATTTCGTTAATTAAACGAATAATTTGTCGGCCATTTATAGTTCACGCATTTCATGATTATGAAAAACGAACACATTCAAACTAAATATTTTACTTCCGGTTAGACTGATGGCGTGTCGAAAAATATTGTTTGTTACAGGAAATGTCAGAAAATTAGAAGAAGTACGCCAAATATTGCTTGTGGGGATTTGATTGTGTATAGGTGCGTCAGGTTATAACTTATAAGGTCTGATTCATGGACCGTTATAAGGTCAAGTGATTTTTTTTTCAACATAAATCCTGTTTTTTTTTTACTTTTTTTGGGACGCTCCAACTTTTTAATGGTTATAAACTTTATAATATAAAGTCAAGCCGGAATGGTAAAGTGCACTAAGGTCAAGTCAGTTTTTTGGGTCTGACCTTATAATGTGACTCCCTATATAATTTCCAAATCCCGAACGCTAGTCGTCAACTTCATCAAATTTACAAATTGATCGAATCGCGATTGATCTTCCAGAGTACCAAGGTACGGTGGAAGACGTGGCCAAAGCAAAATGCCGCGCAGCTTGGGATCATATTCAAGAACATGAAAGCGAAAAAAACGTTAGAGTGATCGTCGAAGATACCGCTCTGTGTTTCACCGCCCTTGGTGATCTACCGGGCGTTTATATTAAGTGGTTTTTGGACAAACTCAAACCCGAGGGACTCTACAAGCTACTCACGGTAATCATCATTTTTGATCTCTACTTTTTTACATATGTAAGCTTTTTTATAAGCTTCTTTCTATAAAAGTTGTTAATCATTATATTTTTTTCCTCTTACCTTCTATTCAAAATCGAAAACTCATGCCTTTAACAACCCATAATGGAAACAGCTACGTTAATTAGTGTCGCGTTAGTCGAGGCTAGACAGTTATATAAATTAGCATATTTAATTAGATCGAAAAAAAACGGAGGGAAAAAAAATCACATTTGGTATGTATCGATTGTAGAAAGTAGGGGTATATAGGCGCATTCCTATAGAAATGATAATCGCCAGGTTCTGAAAACTGACCTACACTTGGCCGTAATTGCAGTGGACGGTTAGTCATAAGTGTCCCTAAAAATATTTCCTGTGTATTTTCTATAGTTTTGCTTCGAACTCACAAATATTTTTAACCGCAATTCTCTTCATTGAATTGTGCTTAGCCATGATTTAATTTATTCGTTTTGACTCTTTTTTTTCAAATAATTCTAGTATGTTTTTACCGCCGCTAGATATCGCTCGTAATAGATTCTCCGTATAACACTCCACCCGCATTTATGTAACAATAACTACCCGACCCTTCTTCTCTCTGGTTTCCCTTTTTTGTGATGCTTAAAGCGATAGTAATTTCCCAAAAAAAGACAACAAAAACCCCCCAAACAGTGGAAAACATTTGAGTACGTGAAGCGAATATACTGACGACTGTTTTGTTTCAATGGTCCCCTTCATTGTGGAGCGTACTCCTCCTAGACCATTAATGATAGCAATTTAATTCAACCTGTATTGAGGTCTTAAGAATCATGGCTTCAAACGCAGCTTGGTCCCGGACCGGTCAGATTAATATAACCGGTCAAAAAATCGATCAAAGTACAAAATTAATCTTAAATTTCCAACTCGTCAATAAGAGCTTTATCGTCCGTTTTTGACATGATATATTATTATGATATGTTATTGTAGAACTTGAAACTGCTTTTGATAAATTATCGGTTATTAAACCCATATAAAATGGTAACAAAATGTTTATTTCAGTTTAATATACATGTAATCGGTGTTTTACCGGTTATATTTATCTGACCGGTCCGGGACCCAGCTGCGTTTGAAGCCATGATTCTGAAGACCTCAATACAGGTTAAATTAAATTGCTATCATTAATGGACTGCACTATGGTCAAGTCAGTTTTTTTTTTGAGAAGCATGCTTTTTGGGAAAAATCTTTAAAATCTTGCTTTTTAACGCTTTTTGGATGAATTTCAATAGAAATCATGTCTTTTTACATTTTTTTACCTAAAAATCTTGTCTTTTTGAACTTTTCCCAGCACTACCCCCCCCCTCTTTAAATTATAAATAACGCTGGTAATATGATAGAATAGTGTTTTATCTTCTAGTAGTGTTGTTTTATAAGTACCTGATCAACTACAAATCTTCTGGGTTCTTGGAGCGAAGTATACCCATTTTCAGTTTAGAAATTCTAACTTATTATAAGTATTTGTATATTTACCAGGGATACATCAAAAAATTCAAATATAATAATATAATGTAGGCATAATAAGCCTTTTTGTGTTTTAGATCTCTAAAAAGGCCTACGTTATATTCTATAGAATTTTTATATATAATAAAGTGTTTCATGTTCTTTGATCGGTGGAACAAGCTCTCTATGCTCTGATGATAGATAAATTTAGTTCGAGACCTTTTTTATTATTTTTTTATTTATAATTTTATTTTGGCCGGTGAAAGGGATTTGTTAGGTTTTTTTTTCTGATATTTTCTGATATAAGGTAAATTCAGTTTTTGGAAGAAGACTCACGTCAAGTATTGTTTTCCAAAGAATAAAATGATTTAATCCGTCATAAAACTTGTAGGGTTAAAACTACGATTTTATTTTTGTATTGGAAACTTCCAATTCTTTGTGATTTAGAGAATTAATTCTTGAATTTTCCGAACACCAAACAAATTTTAACATGGATTTTTAAATGAAAAAAATTTAACACATTTTTTCCAATCCGTGTTAAAAAAGTAAAACACAAATAAAAATTCCGTGTTAAAAGAATATTCGTGTTAAAAAAATGATCATGTAAGAAGAATTTTGTGTTAAAAAATTGATCAAATTTATTCCGTATTAAAAAATTATTCACGTAAGAAAATTTCGTGTTAAAAAATCGTGTAAAATTTTTTTCGTCTCAAGCGAATCCGTGTTAAAAAGTAGGTCCCTATTGGGACTAGCTTATATAAGCTCAACATGTTTGCTTGGGTAATGCTCTCTGTTTATTGGCTCATGTCAGGGCATTACTAAACATAAAGTCTCCACTAGCCCTTTTATATAAATTGATATGTTTAGGGGTTTGATGATAAAAGTGCAAAGGCAGTGTGTACATTTGCCCTAATGGGAGGAGAAAGCAAAGAGCCCGAGTTATTTCAAGGAATCTGCCCCGGTGCAATTGTGGTTCCGCGGGGCGAAACGAATTTTGGTTGGGATCCATGTTTTCAACCGGACCATGAATCAAATCATACCTTTGCTGAAATGGACAAGAATGTGAAAAATAGCATCAGCCATCGTGGCCGTGCCTTGAACAAGTTGACTGACTATCTAACTGCAAATCCGAATTGAAAATATCTCGTTTTTGGAAGTCCTTCTGATTTGTGGAGAGATCGATTTTCACTGCTTGACACTTGAATTAAGTTTACCCTAGTGCTCGCAACAGGGTACAACTTTCCATTAAGTTTGGCTAGTACGAAAGTGTTTTAGATAAACTAAGTCGCAAACCGCGGCCACATGGTCCATATGTTCTTGTAAATTAATGTAAAAATATGTCAAAATTTTCTCAGATTTGTACGACATTCGGAAGTTTATAGCCTATAGCTATGTATGCCGCTTTGGATTTTGAGCTAAATTTAGAAGTTCATCAAATACCAATGTTTTCCAAGTACAACTTTTTTGGATTTTTGTTTCCGGACATTTTTACTCAAATTTAATGAAGTGCTGATGCAGATTTCTCCACAAATTCAGCGTTAACTGTTAGTTATTTCACATAAAAATAGGAGTTTTTTTATTTTAGATTGAGCCGCGTTCATTAATTCCAGCTCTGAGGTTATCCCTAATGCATAAAAATGATTATAGGCCACCGGATAGGAGCCGAAAACAGAGATTCCTCACACAGGACGAGATCGAACAGGGAAAGAAAGCACGATGGACTGAGCTAGAAATAACAGGTACGGTCTTTCTCTCAGAATTATGGTGTTTTTAGAATTTCGATTTGTAGAATATTCTGAGCAATAAAAAACTCGCCCTATTTTTCCTTTGAAGATATATTCATCACAAGAACAGACAATTTGTATATAATTTAATAACTAATCTTTCAGGGCCCGTTCGCGCTCTGAGTCCGTCTTTATGGAACCTGAATCATCTCACCGCCCTTTACCTGAACGACAATAACTTACAGCGTCTTCCGCCAGAAGTGAGTATTTTGATAAAGTGTAATCATTACTTTGGACGACCACAAATTTAAAATCGTCAACGTACTTATCGGTATTTTTAGAGGCAACCAAGAAAAAATGTTTTTTTATTTTCATTTTTTTTTCATAACGGAAGTATGTACAAGTTTTGTAAATACAATTGGAAATCAATTGATTTCCGACCGTAAATTAACTTCAAAACTTAAACCCATTTCTATTGGTTGAACTTAAAAAAATCTATTTCATGCTATTTGTGACGTTCTGAGAAAGCCTGTAAGTTAGTAGACAAGGATGTTAATTCATAAGTTATCATTTAGGTCTGCTTACTGACGAACCTTCTTCACTTAGACCTGAGTTCGAACAAACTTAGGTCCCTCCCGGTTGAATTGGGCAATATGCTCCATCTGCGGGAACTCCTTCTCAACTATAATCAATTGCGGTAAGTTTAGGATATCCTGCTATAGCTATACACGGTATATACGGTGTAGTATATACGGTATATGACAAACCCCACTGGTATACTTTTCCTGTTATCAGTCCCTTGGAGCAATAATGTTTTTAAACGACCCTTATTTAGCACAAGGGACCCTTATTTTGCAGGTACTTATTTGGCACCCCCTGTTTGGCGCGAAAACCGGCATGGAGTCTTCCGAGGCACCCTCTCAATTTACCATTTCGAGTATGATATTTGTCCAACTCTAATATTTTAGCGTATTACCCTACGAACTCGGTCGGCTATTTCAGTTGCAAACGCTAGGGTTGACGGGGAACCCGTTACAGCAAGAACTGATCGAGCTGTACAGCCAGCCAAATGGGACCAACGAACTGGTTGGCTATTTACTCGATAATATGCCGCACCCGCTCGAACAGCCCGAACGACAGTGGATCGTGCTGGGCGAACCGTCCCGCACGTCCTTCGTTTTCTCACTTATGTGTTACAATGTGCTGTGCGACAAGTACTGTACGCGACAGATTTACGGCTACTCGCCCAGTTGGTGTCTGAGATGGGAACATCGACAGCGACTCATTTTAGACGAAATATGCAATTATAACGCTGACATTATCTGCCTTCAGGTTAATATTTTTATTCTTGAGAGTGTAAACTGTTGAAGGAGATATATATATATATATATATACCGATTATAATTTTCCGTTGATTTTAGCCAAAAACATTTGTTAAAACTGAAAATTCAGAATAATCTCTCTTCGGCATTTTTTATTTATTTNTTTTTTTTTGTCACTTTTTAAATTCGTCATAAAATTCTGCATCTATGAGTCATAGACTATGACCCCAATTTAAAAATTTATAAAAAGTTATAGATTTTGTTCGAGATAGGCAAAAACCGTTAGGTTTTCTCGGGGTTTTTGTTCCAAAAAAAGTAATTCTTGGGCCGGGTCAAGATCATTAAAATTTAAATAAATCATTTTTAGCGATGAATTTTTTTTTCAGTTATAAGCTCTAGGTTGATTGTATTTACTAATTATGATTGCCTACCTAATTGTGTTTCTAGGAAGTAGAAACATGTGAATTTATCGGTACTTTTCGGCCTGAACTCAAACGTCATGGCTATCAAGGGATTTTCTCGCCAAAGAGCCGCGCTAAAACAATGCACGAAAACGACTCACGGAATGTAGACGGATGTGCTATATTTTGGAAGCAAGACAAATTTCAAGTAAGAAAATTTGATACAGTCTAATTAGCAGAAAAAAATCACAATTTGCAGCAGAATCACAAAACTGTAAACCAAAGAGCTTAACGTGTGAATTGGTACAAAGGACGTTTCGTTAGTACCTAAGAAAAGTTTTTTTGGGTGAAAATCGCCACCGATGAACGGATGCCGCATCACTGCGTGTCACTTTCAGAACGCCCGTAAAGAATGCCTAATTTTTCGTGTACTTGATGTACTAAAAAAAACTTAAAGTTTTCGGTTTTGCAACAAAATATTGTTTCATATATGTTATCAAAACAATTAAAATGAATTTTTCAGTTACTAGAAGAACATCTAATAGAATTTAATCAACTTGCCATCAAAAACTCAGGTGGCGATGAAGATATGCTTAACCGCGTCATGACAAAAGACAATATTGCTCTCGCTGCCGTATTCAAAACTGCCGTGCCAGGTAAATTAACACCAAAATAATTGATATTCAGAAGAGTTAGCAGTAACGGAACAAAACCTTAAAATACACTTATAGTTTAAACTATTTTAAAACTGTAAGTTGAATAGTTTTATACACTCGGGGGTCTCTCGATTTGTATCGCTTTATGTGAGTGTTTGTTCTTCAGAAAATCGAAATTGACGTTTTTTAATTAAATAATTGCACTAAAACTTTTCATATTCCTCCTAAACGAAAAATCGAATGCACCTAAATCTACTTGAAAATGACGCAGAAAAGATGGAGCTTGTGCATGAGGGGTGTTCCTGGGTTTAGGCTTATCCTCTGGGCGTCATTTACAAGTCGCATTACAGGGTGGGTTGGTTATAAGGTCAGCCATTTGTGTCGTTAAAAGATCATGTCAATTTTTTTTTTGCACCAAGGTCAAGTCAGTTTTTTACTACATGTAAGCCTTACATTGTAAGGCCAGTTTTTCAGAGTAGCACGATTTTTGCGAAAAAAAAAATCTTTAAAATCATGTCCTTTTTACACTTTTTTTTCTTTAAAATCATGTCCTTTTGAACTTTTTCCTAGCACGAAGGTCTTGTTGTGGAAAACAAAATTCCGGTTGGTTATAAGGTCAAGTCAGTTTTTTAGACCTTGACCTTATAACCAACCCCCCTGTAGGTTCGATCGATGTTTTGTCTTGGAGGAGTAGAAAAAGAATTGGCGCAATCGATAGTCGCATAAAATGAGTGCACATCGAAAGACCCCTGGCTATTATATATATAATACATATACATGTATACATGTAAATCATAGTCAATAGAAATGTATGGACTATAGCCTATAGGTTATTCAATCCAATTTGTTAAATATGAATTTATAATTGAATTGTGGTTATAAAATAGCTCATAAGCACTTGGATTCACTTATTTTTTACATTTTCGAATAAAGATGGAAAAGATAAAATAAATTCTCAATTATTATTCCAGATCCTGATTATTATTCCAGATTATTAAGTTCTCAATTATTTTTCCAGATCTTGTTTCAATGGAAAATACAGTTCCATGATATCGAAATCCAGATTTTGTGACGATTTGTTTCTACGACTGCTCCCATTACTTTCTTAACTCCTTCTAAACGATACATGGTATGAATTTCATTTTTTTTTCGCAAACCACGCTCAGTTTATGGAGCGAGTTTAATAAGAAGTTTCAGATGAGTTGTACACATTTTACCGGTTTACATACCGGTTAAAGTATTAGGAGTAGTCATGGAAAAAAATGGAATGGAATCCAGATTCTGGATGTCGATATTATGCAAGTTTACTAAAGTAAAATCCATAAAAACCAAGATCTGGAAAAATCACTGAAAACTTAAGAATCTGGATTCCAGATTATGGAATAATAATTGAGAATTTATTTTATCTTTTCCATCTTAAATCGTCCTTTAATTCGAACATTTATTATGTACAGATACTTATAAATTCCTTAATTATTTTGAGAATATATGATGTTAGGAACTACAGTCCCGACCTTCCAGTTGTGCAATTTGCGTTTCCGAAAAACGTGCACAATTGGGCAGTCGTGCACAACTAGGCAGTCGTGCACAACTAAGCAGTCGGACAAGAAGGTACGCATGATAACTCAATTTTATTTACGTATTTTCGTTTAACTGGTTTATCGGATAACTTTTTGGGTTAAATATTCTGATTCAGCTCGCAAAATCCTTTCATATAAGTCTAAGTTTGATACGCTTAAACGTTTTGTGAAGCAATTTAGCATTTTTGCTCGACGCACAATATAGAAATCTTTATTTTTTCTGGATTATTTAAAATTTAACGTTTGAAATTCCTTGTATTTTTCGTTCGCCTGAAGTCGTATAGCAATTATTTTGAATTCATTAGGAGTGACAATTATCAACAAAAAAATGTTTCGAAGACCAAANAGAGCAGTCCCGCGAAAAGGGGCTGACTATGCGCGTATAACCAGTCCCGTGACAGAGCAGCCCCGCAAAGCGGGGCTGACTATGCGCGTGTAACAACTCCCATAACAGAGCAGCCCCGCGAAGCGGGGCTGAGTATGCGCGTGTAACCAGTTCCATGACAGCAGCTCCGTGAAGGCATTTTTTCCAATTTCGCCACTGGAGGGCG
>SCLG01000009.1:1347650-1379566 GCA_004367875.1 Oikopleura albicans | reverse complement strand
TTGAACGACAAATCGTAACGATTTTGAGGTAGGGACTGTACTTCAAAAAATTGACTAGGCCTTAGTGCAAGAAAAAAATGACTTGACCTTAGTGAAAAAAAGATGACTTGACCTTGTGGCCTTATAACCAGAGCCCCTGTACGGTACAGGCTATACCGGTTTTTATTACCGGTCAAAAATTAAATCAAAATAGTACTGTACTAATACTATACAGCCTGTTTGATCGTTTTTATAACCGATATTTTGTGAAAAATGGTTAATAATATACTATATCAGCGTTTCAGCGTTTGGCAGCATCTTATTTATTTTTTCACATTTACTGCTGTATCAACCGTTCTGCTGATCATAGAGACTTCTAATAAAAAAGAGATTGTTCATAAAAAAATTACGCGTCGACTCATATATCGTTTCAGAGATTCAGGGTAAGCATTCATAATTACGTTTTGATTTTGAAAATAATAATTTTTGCTCTTCTTACCCTCAGGGCGATCTCTTTTCCTCATGGTGTCAAAATAAGTTATTTTCGTGTTTTTTTGCGAATTTTTTTGGTGGATAGACAAGCTATATTACACGGGTTTTTTCCATTTTTTGCGCTATAATTTCTTATTTGGATTAGTCCGCACAAAATAAGAGAAGCAAAAATTGTTATTTTTTTGATTATTTTGGGAATTCTTTATCTCCATGTTTATCTGCTATGGATCCTACAGAAATTTCAGTTGATCGTCGCAGATCAGGTATAAACTGGTTTCAAGAGGAACAAGCCTTACGGGAATATTTTACGGACTCTGCATCTTCTATTAATACTATTTATACGCCGTGTTGGTCATTTTTATGTCAATTTACGTCGTCGGATAACTATGATAGATTTTCACGACTCCTTAAAAAATTCAATCTTACCGAATGCCGCTTGGTAGGGCATAAATTGCAAAAAGTCATTCCAGCAAATGAATTTAATCCGCAGCGCATAGAAAATTGTTCGGCAGGAGCATATTGGGTGAAATGTTTCACGGAATTGAATTGGCTTCGTTTTGCGTGCACCATGTCATCCTTCATTAGTCCCATTGACCCTAGATACGATTTTATTCGGTCTCCAAAAATAAAAACGGCTTATTATAAAATTGCTGAAGGAAATAGGGAAGAAAATACGCCGGAAATTTTTCGAAAACGACCCCAGGATCTCAAACCGTTTTTCCAAGAAATTGAGCTTAATCAAAACAAACTTAAGGCCCAATATATTTCAAAGCAAAAATTGTTTGAGGACCCTAATGATCCCGATTTTCAGGAAGCCCCAGCGGATGTTTTAGCACCGTTTTTTCAACCCATGACAAATGAGGAGGTTTTTGCAGATACGGACTTGCGCCCGTTTTCAGCGCCCACCCCTATTTGGAATGAATATACGGATGACTCAACAGTTCATCATTATTTTTTGAATCGGCAATTTGGTAATAATCGTAATTCGGGACAAAATAATAATTACAACAACAATAACAATCAAAACCAAAATCGTCCCAGTTACGCACCGTCTCGTGAACAACAAAATAATCAATTGGCGGATATCCGTCGCACTATGGAAACGCTGGCTCAAAATGATCGTGATTTAAGACAACATTTGGACCAGCGTTTGGAAACGGAGCGTACGGATACACGCGTGATTATGAGGTCAGAATTTGACACTGTTGTTACTTCATTAAATGAAGCTCATGAGTCTCAAAACAGAAACATGCGTGATGAAATAACTCAAAGATTTACCCAAGAATTGGCGGAAATGCATACTATGTTCACAAGTAACGCCCTTCATAATCGTGTTGCTAATGTTGAGACCACAGTCACTCGCACACAAGAGGCTGTTGATGATTTGAATGGGGTTATTGTGAACACAGAGTCTAATATTCGTAATGAAATGCGCCAAAATTCTACCCGAGTTCATCAACATGTTTCAATGACAGCCGCTCGAGTGGGTACTATGGTGGATGAACGATTAACTGTTCATGAAAGTAATGTTAACCAAAATCTTACTAGAGGGTTAAGGGAGCATGAAAGTAGCGTTAACCGTAATATTGCCAGAGGGCTGACAGCTATAGCAGAATTTAATACGAGCTCGAGAGTCAGGGACCAAGTTCGTATAACGGAAAACGGTGAGGTGGATCTTGACCGCATTATCTTAAATTCATCGGCTCATGATGAAATATTTTTTGCTATTAATAACGAACGAATTGCGTCACTACGAGATGAGGCGGTTACACTTGAAAATGGGATATGTATTAGATGTAAATTCACAGATGCTTCCCAAACCACTTTATTAAAAACAACATGTGGTCATTTTTATCACGATGCATGCTTGATGGCTCGGTTAGAGACCAATACTAACTGTGAACACCCAGATTGTCAAGGTCAATTAGATATTTATCGTGATACTAATTGTGCAATTTGCCAAGAACCCCTTACCAGTGGCCAAACTACGGTTAAAACTTCCTGCAACCATATCCATCATTTACGTTGTTTAACCGCATCATTTCGTAATAGACGCGCGGATTGGATGCAGCGATTTGAAACCCCACCGTTGTTTTATACTTGTCCACTTTGTCGACAACGTTTAGTTCGGCCTTTACGAGAACGTATTTCTATTTCGGAATTAGACTCAGATGTTCCGTTATCGGACAGTACACCCCCGTTAATACCTACTCAAGCACCTGCATCACCCATACAGGGTACTTCAGCGATGGAGGTTGACCCAACGTTACCAGTGGTTACGACTACAGAATCTGAACGTATTGATGAAACCGCTAATGATACAACAGATTTTGTACCGCACCATGTTTCCTCGTTCGCTCAATCTCCACGCCGACAATTACGTCGTATATCGAGCTCATCTAGGCTGTCTAATCGGTCAAGGTCAAGGTCAAGGTCACCAAATAGGGAGATTTGGCGGCCCACTATGCATGAGGATCAACAAGTTATTCAAAATGGCTCTAGGGTCTATTACATTCCTTGTGATCCTTGGGACGAGCCCATTCAAGATATACCTTCGGATGAAAATTTGTCAGACCGAGTAATTACAGGGGTTATGACAAGTCGAGCTACCCAATCCCTCCCTACTACAGATAGTTTTACTTGTTTACCTAGAAATCGTGAACAAACCAGACGTCAATTTTGGCAGGCTACTAGGGCAGGGTGCAGGACAACATATTTGGAGCAGGATGTGGGCAGCCAAACTGACACAGGACACTCCTCCCGATTTATAACAGACGACGATCTCCATGGTCTGAATTTTTTAGATCAAGATCTGGTTCCCATGGGCTCGGTAGACTGTGGACCAGTACGAGTTATCATATACCGTATGTTTTGCAACGATTCGTTTTGAATCAGACATGCAAATATAATAAATTTTTTCCAGTAAGGTTAGGTTACAACCTTTTTTATCGTTTTTTACGCCTTTTACATCGTTTATCATTTTACACAAGTGTTAATTTAACTACATTGTTTATTTGTGTTCAAAATCATACTTTATTTCGCGCTATTTTAACCAACCATAATCATTCGGAAAAATTCATTATTTCTGCTATCATTTTAGATTTGGTGAATATTTTTATTTATAAAAACAATCTTGGTCTTTACCAGAGGAATTTTTACAAATTAAAAAGTAGAAAACCAAATTTGAAATCTCCCACAAAACTGTATATTTCTCAAGATGTCACTTTGTGTATTTTACAGAAACTCGCAAGTGAAGGGATAGAAAATTCTCGTTCAGGAAACCCACGGCGTGATAATGAACGGTTATTTTTTGAGAATCTTTTTTATGATAATCAATATGCTGATATTGCGCGTGCATGGACAAGATTTAATACGGCCTGTATTTTTCAACCCGATTTGCCTATAATACATCAACCCCAGCCTGTCCCAGTAATAGAACATGATATTTTGTTAAATGTTTCAATTTTACAAACATACACGGGTTATAGATATCAAAGATGGGCACATGGTGGTGTAATTTTTAGAAGAGAACAGCCCCAAGATAACCTTAATCTTAATCCAGACGTTAATCATTGTTTTCGGTCTATACCGTGTATTAGTATTAATATGAAGTCAGGAGCTAGCAACAGAATTCATAACTTACTAACATGTATTCCTAACCATATGTTAATATTTTTACAAGATTTTGGCCGCACGCGCAAAACAGACTTTTTAACACCTGGGTTTGTAAACAACAATTATACCATCTTTATCCCAAACAGTGAATTCCAGCAAAATTCAAACGACTTGTTTACTGCCGTACTTGTTAACAAATTATTTCCACATCAGGTTAGACAATTGCAGAGTGTATCGATAGAAATTTTTTTAGAAATAAAAGACAATCACACACAGGACAAAGTTTATTTTTTAAATTTTTATCGCCCTCCAAACAGCCCTTCGTTTTATGCTACTCGTTCAAAATTACAATACGCAGCAGAAATGTCGGACATAATACGGTCTCATAATAATAATAATTTAATCATTTTGGGGGATTTCAATATAGATTGTTTAACCCCAAGGGTAGAAAGACCGCAAGAATTAGCTATTTTTGACGTCATTTATCCTTCACTACATCTTCATCATAATTTATTAGCGGGAAAACCTACTTTTATGAGTCTAGCTAATTTAGGTGAATCATCTATTGACGTTTTATGGGTCCCCACATCAGATTTTCAGATTTTTGTAAACAATGCAAAAATATATGATAAAGACGTTTTCGTACCGCTTATTTCTGACCATTTTGGTGTGTATTTTGACTTGACAATGTCAGAAATTGTCCTACCTACAGTAGTTGAGAAAAGAAGGGCTGTTATACCGGAGCGAAGTGGTTTAATAACTCCAGAGTATAGTAACATGCTAATTTATTCAAGGCAGTGTATTCCACTTCTAAATCAATTTATGAGTAGCAATGTGAACTCCTATATTGTAGATAATTTTCCTAAATTAATATACAATATGAATAACATCTTGTTTCCGCCAATTCAATTTTCTTATACTCGCCCGTTGGATAGAAGTTCACATTGGTCGGTTAATACTATAAGGGCTAGGACAGATTATTATGAAGTGTATTACCGTAAAAAGCGCCTTCAGTTGGCCCAATCGTTAGAGGTTGAACTAGGGTTGCGTAGTCCAGAAAATGTGATTGCTATATTTCAGGATTCAGAAATTGTTCGTAAACGGCGTCGATTTGAGTTTCTAAAAAAGAGGGATTACAAAATAAAATTTAAAAAGCGATTTTTGAATGCAGGGCCTAAAATGTTTTTTAAAGTTTATCAACAATTTCTGGGCAAACATCAAAGGTTACATTCTACAATTACGCCTAACCAATACCAATCTTATTTTAGCAGATTATCATATACCCTACCAGAAATACCACTGTCACCAAACAATACCGAACATTTGCCTGTGAAATTCGAATTTCTACCATTATACGATATCAGTACTCGTCACAAGGAACGAAGTACATTTCATTTAATCTATCGAAAATGTTCTATAAATGCTCGCAGTTACTCGGGTCTCAATACGTCTTTTTTACAACACCTACCGAATGATTATATTGGGTTGATTCGTAAATATCTTAATCATTTTTTTGCTCAACCGGATATATGTTACCCAGAGTATTTTCGAGATACCGTCTGTTTCCCGGTTCATAAAAGAGGTAGTAGAAGTGAAGTATCTAACTTTCGGCAAATAGTTATTGGGGACCCTATTTGTAATTTAGTGGAGGCGGCGGCCTATGCTCAGTTGAATCATTTTATGGAAGTCAGAAACATAAAAGATGATTTTCAGCTGGGTTTTAGGACGGGTCGACGGACTGAACATGCTTTAATTTATCACCATAGAGTCGCATTTGCAACAAAGGAAAATTATTTTGCTACTTTAGGATTAGACTTGTCTAACGCATTCGGTTCTTCTCAGAGTAACATAGTTTTGTCTAGATTTCAACCATATGTCACACAACATACAATGTCATATTTACAAGCGTTCATGGTCCCCATTAAGATTCGGGTTAATGTCAATGGTCATTTGTCCCAAACTTTTTCTACCAACGGGATACAAGGGATGGGTTCCCAAGGATCTAATTTAACACCTTTTATTTTTTCAATGACCATTAATCATATTTTTAGTGAAATAAGGGATGAAATGCATAATGAGGGGGTCTTTTTCACTAAATTTGCCGATGATGTAGTTTTATCGGTTACAGGGGATACCTCGGAAGTACTCACACAAAAAATTATTAAATATTTGACGTATTTTGACCTGGAAATAGAAAAGCTCAATATAAAACAGAACTTATCAAAATTGGAACTTCTTACAAACTGCCCGTCGTTACAACATTTTCGGTATGCAGACATTACTATACGAGCTCAACCCACAATAAAAATTTTAGGTTTTAAAATCAATAAATTCTTCAAAAATGATGAACAGATATCTAATTTACAAGGCAAGCTTAAGGGACATAAATTTCGGCTAAAAAATATTCGACATATTTTTCTCAAAAAGGAACTTATTCAGCTAATAAATGCTCATTTCTATGGATCAATAAACTATTTTTTAGTTCCATTCTCCCCTCTCAATAGGGTCAAGGCAGCGAAATTACAAAAACCAATCAATGACATACTGTATGAACTATATATCAAGTTCAACCATCTTAATTTTAATGATTATGTTCGTAGATTTGGGGGACGTCTCATTCATGTACGTTATCCTTGCTCACAAGCAACTTTATTAAAATTTTTTAAATTACCAAATGTGCGAAATCGCGAAAAATATGCTAAATTAATGGCCATGAACCAAATGTTACTTAATAGAGACACACCTCTATTTTTAAAAGATGTAATGTTTAACGCTATAACGGATCTTATGAGTCGTTCTAATCAAGCTAGACGGGGTTTATATGTTCGATCTTATCATAATTTGGACACTGATCAATTTAATTATCAAAAAATATGGAAAACTTTTCCGTACAATAGTTTAAAAATACTAACAAGTATTCCCCGTCAACTTCAAGCTAAAATAGCGGACAATAACATAAAGGGTTTGTTCAAAGCTTTTTTCAAACATCTATGTCAACACGCGGAGACTCGAGATCATACAGTATGTGATCAATGTGGTTGTAATACAGATAATAAAATCTATCCAAATATGTACGCCAACTTTGACTTTGACCATAATTATCATGTACCAAATGAAGAGAACAACATACCTAATTTAGTGCAGGAACATTTATATGACTTGCGCGATTGGGTGTAGTTGATCTCGAATAAAGGGGGAGGCACTGTAGATCAACTTACAAATATATCCGGCTAAGCATTGATACACACGGCTAGTCACCATTAGTTGATTTCTTCTATTATACCGGGACAGATTGACCTCCGAAATTGAACTTTTACATTTCAGAAAGTGGTACACAATTATTTTTTCGGCATACATCATATTTTGCAATTCGTATTTGGACATTTCCCATACCATATTTTCGTACAGTTTTCGAGCTTGTCTAACCAATGGTTTATACACTTTTCGGACATGGTTCATACATGTTTCCATTAAACTTGCTGAAAATTAGATGTCTGTAAAATTATTTTTTGTTTGTTTTTTTTTTGGAATTTTTTTATCTCCTTTCTAAAAATTACTTACTTAGTGCTGGTAACGGGTCATTGGAAAAATCGGCGTTCAATAACGACCATTCTTCTGGAACATAACCGGTTATCATACATTTTTGCCACGCCACGGCTGGCTCCATCTCATTTACCGATAAAGACAACTTCTTGGCAGGTGCTAAAAATGTCACAAATTAGTCCACATCCGGACGATTATTCTGATTTATATAGCAATGCTATAGAAAATCGAATTACTGTTCAAGTTAACGCAGCTTTACGTACAATTTTTCATGATACACACATATCCGCACACCGTACACTTAACAATATTCCAAATTATCCTTGGATTGATTCCGCATACCAACCGTATGTCATCCGAGTCCTAACAAGATTTAGCATACAACCATTTCAGCAATTTGCTTACATAAATATAAATACAAACATCCCTTGCCCCTCCCTTTCTACTCCGCATGCGGATTTGTGTACCATGAGAAACTGTATTTCGCGTGATTATCACCACACAAGATGGATAAATCATTTACGACTAATTGTTCAACAATTTTCCCGAATAGGGCCTTTTTTACGCCATATTCTCAATAACTACAAAATTCGAACATTTACGGATTTTTTGGAGTATGTCTCGAATGTGAAGCTGAAGATAGGGAAACGTGAAAAATACACCAGTACCCAATTAGTGGCAGAAATCCAAGGAAATTGGGAACTTTTAGGCCCGTCACTTAATGCTATCAAAACCATACTCATAACACACCGTTGTTTTTACCAAGAGTATGAGGGTCTACAAGGAATTTGTCGTGCTTCTCAGTCCTTAGCTTCACTTTCAGCAAGCGTTATAAAAAAATCTTTACAAAAATCACCGGACTTTGATTCCAATAGACAAAAATGGGATTCTATGTTTGAACATTTTTGTGAGACCTCAGGAATGATTTGTTCATATGACCAAAAAATTAAAGCAAAAGATCATTTCTACCGCTATGCGTCCTCGTCGCCAGTTATAGCCTTTTGTGATAGAAAATTTGTTAATAAATTTAAAGCGGTTCCAATGGCCTTTGCTTATTTACCTTTTCTAAGTTTTGACTCCTTTAGTATCTGAACACAAATGGATACCGATCGTTTCATTCGACGCTCCCGAGCATTAACACACAATGAAATTACGGCATATTACAAAAATATGTCTCGTGACAATCGCCTTTTATTACGTTATCACCCAGTAGATTTAGAATGGATCCCGATAAGATGGTGTGATATGATCCCAGAAACATATTTCGGAATGCTTCAATTAGTTACCATTGATCCTATTCACCGCGATCGTATTAAACAAATTATGACTCATCTTTATAACACCTTCTTACCGAGATCCATTCTATTTGCCAAAACAAGTCAAACTGGGGCTATTTACTTGTATTACATTTTGGACAACCGGTGGACTATCCCACGTCATTTTAATATGGAAAATGGGAAGACCTGTTTTTTACATAGTTATAGTGAGGGCACACGATGTGCAGGATTTTGTTCGGGCCAACCTGGCAGCTTTCTTCTCAACCAAATTAAAAATGTCCAGGCTCATTTTGCTGAAATTGCGCCTTTAATTTATGCTATGACGGGAGTATATTACATTTCACTCGAGGAATACATGACAGAATTTTACTGGTTAGATTTTTCACGCATTGTTATGGACCGGCGCAGTGAAACACAATTACCCAAATTTATACTTAATTCATGGTGTCATTTGCGGAGACTTATCTACCATGCCCGTAAACTTCATAAGCATAAATTAGCGGAATTTCAGCGATTTCCGGACATTTCAAAAATTTATGAACACAACTTAACGCTTCGACAACGGTGTATTTTAACACTTAAGCAAAATGTACAATATCGTTTTTCCAACACAGAGTCCGCTATTAGAACTTGGAGAGATTTTTTAATTTTAATTTACGGGTCATGGCCAGGTCTCCCACAGTCAGTTATAGGTTCATTTTCAGCGGAGTTTGAATTTTGCCCAATAACTTTCATTTCAGAACTTGTACATAAAACTCCGTTGGCTTTTTACAGAGGATTAGACGGGGATATTACACCGGTTGTTTTTGACTAAAAACGTGCAAAATCAATTTTAAACAAATAAAATATTGATTGTTTTTCTAAAAAAAGGTAACCACCAAAACAACCAATATTTTATGCTACTTATTTTCATGCCTTAACGTACCGTACATAATTATAATTTGGTCAATATTCTCGGTCATCTTTCCATATTTCCACGCCAAACATAATTCAACTATTTCACGAACTTCCTGTATTAATTTTAATGCAAAATCAAATATACAACTATGACTACCTTTATATGACTCTTTTGTAGATCTTTTTGAAGCATTTCAAAAAGAGCTCCAAACTCTTGACTCGAAAATTCATTATTTATAAAAGATAACAGGGGATTAACCCATAACCAAGCAATCTGTTCTTTCCCGTTAATTGAATTCCCATGACCATAAGTTGTACAAAACTCATACAAAGGGAAAAGATATTTTTTATTGTGAGATAAACATTTATCCAATATTGAGTCATGCGCCTTAAAAATGAGTATGTTGTCTAAAAATACAGTTTCATTCTCTAAACAAAAATTTTTTCTTTTATCAATCATTTCAGGCCAATTTATTTTAAAAAATGCAACGAACAGAACTTGTAAAGACAGATATTTATCATATAGACAACGTAACGAGTGTCAAAAATTTGTTTTGTTAATCAAAAATAGCCAATCGCAGGTAGCATTACTCATCAGCATCCGCAACTGAATCAATGTCTGTGATGGTGATACGACTTGGATCGGCTTCACCCCATAAGCTTATGGCTTGATTGAACTTCTTTAATATCTTGTTAACGCGTTGCTCCCCTTGGGTTACAGTCTTATGCATGTTTACCTAAAATAAGGGATATTTTATACAATGAACGTTAACAACATAATATAGGAGCACAAAACCTATTTAAGAAAGGTTTTTTTGTATCATAAATATCAATAAAAATATGTAAGTAGAATGGTTTCTTATCTGAAAATTGTTGGAATATTTTTGGGGGTTAAATTTCTAAATTGAAATATATAATTTAAATTTTATCTCAAAAAAAGGCTATACGTTTTTTCTTCTCTCTTCATTAATGAAGTATTACTGATATGGTAATAAACGATGTTATCTTTAACATCTAAATTTTTTTTGTTTTGTGAAAATTTTTTTTTTTGGTCTTCTTGGAATTACTATTGTTTAAAAATAAAAAATAAAAATAAGTATGGAAAAAATTTTTTTTTCTCTTCCTTCCTAGACAATATTACATAATATCTTACCAGATATCGTAAATTCAAATCCGTGTCTCGCAGACCCATTGTTTCCTTATACCCCTCGTGATTGGCCAAACCATTTGGAAAAGCCACCTGCTTTTTGCCTACACGTAAATTTTCCAGCAAAAAATTATTCGTACCCTCATTTGCATCAGTTGGCGACTCAGCAAAAGACACTTTTTGGTTAGTGACGGAGACCAGAGACAGAGAATTTTTTTCCACTGCAGGGATTTTTGCCAACATCTCCTCACTGTACAATTTTAATTCATGGGCTAAATTTTCATATAGCCCATTATTAAATGGTCGCTGTGAATGAGGTTACTAATATATATAAACCATACATATAATATAGCAGTTGGGGTACAGTTTTTGGTCAAATAAACAGTAATTTTTTGTGAAGAGATTAGAATAATTTTTTTGAAATACGTGCCTAAGGTACCCTGTAAGGAAATAATATACGTGTATATATGGTTTTTTCTTGACAAAATTGTTTTTATATTTTTTATAAAAAATCACGGTAATGTTATAAAGTTCAGAAGAATTTCTGCTTGAAAAAAAGTATAAAAATCCTAAAATTGATAAAAAAAGGGCCATAATTTGGGTTTGTCTTGTTAAAAATATTAAGTAACTTCGTCCTTGGAAGATAAGAACAATTCACGAATTTTAATAAAAACTCGAGTATTCAAATCAGACTCCAAATCCTTTTGAACCGCCAAACCAAAAATCTCGTGTAAATTTGATCGAACGTCCAAAAATACAGTTCGGGTCTCCTCAATCACAGCCTCCATTAACACTGCTTGTTTCATTGGCCCTAAAAATATATTATATAATCATAAATTATTTAAGATTTGTAAAAACACCATGGAGCGCCCTATAATTTATTATGACCTTCACAACATCATTTCGCAAATTCAAACAATAGGGGACAAATTAGAAGAGGTTTTAATTTTGTACGAATTTAATCCCTGGGATACTGGTCTCCATGAGGATGACTCGGAAATACTCAAAAGTTTTTTGCAAGATGATTTTAGAATTATAATTAAAGGATCCAAAAAACAATTTCTGTATGGTTTATGCCATTTCCCCGCCAAAATCGAGATCAAAATGATGCAAATGCCCCTTGAGTTTGAGCCTTCAGTTTTGGACCTTTTTTCCGATGGGATTACTCTTCTAGCCAATAAAGGCATTGAATACTTGGCAAATCAACATTCTGGTCAACATTTTGAGTTCTTTCACAAATCACCATCAGAAATCATACAGTATTGGCAAGATTTAGGTGGGGAAATTCAGGCCATGAAAAACCGTATTTTACGAGCATGAATAAAATTTGAAAATAAAAAATGGGTTTTTTAATTTTCTTAAATCAAATTTTTGTTTCTACGTAACTGACTTGTTTATGAATCCCGCCGTTTTATTACCTTTCGCAGACTCAGCCAACAGACGCAGCGCTAGGGAGTCAAAAATGACATCCGATCGTTTCATCAAATTTTTTTGGCACTCTACTGCCAAAGCTTGGTATGTCAAGCTCATCTGAGTATGTTGGTCAGATAAGGTTTTCTTGATAGCGCCAACCACTTCATCTAATGTAGCAACTGACTTATTAAGAATTTCATTTATATCCCCCAACTTTTCCTCCACAAACCCGTTTACAGTTTCCATCACTTTCACAGCCTGTACACGGGTTTTAGCGCGGGCGTCATCGACCAATTTTTGAATAATGGCCGTTTGTTCTTTCAAAATGGCGGGATTCGGGACAATCTACATGAGATGAGTTAATTTTTTTTCAACGGTTTTTTTTTTGGTAAAAAAGGGGTTTTGCGAGTATTTTTTTTCTCAAAAATAGGTAGTTTTATATAAAATAAATTATACGTATTTGTATGTACTTTGGAAAGTAACACCGCGGAAAAAGACAAGTATACTTGTCTATCAAAAATTTTTTTTTCTCTTTTAACTTTTTTTACAATTTTTCTAGATGTTTTTTAAGCAAAATAAAATTCTGTTAAAAAATATAGAATCGTCATAAAAAATTTTTTTTCCCCTATATTTTTTCTTTAAAATGTCAAATATCTCATAATTTATAAATAAATTTATTACCTGCGGATCCGCCAATATTCCGCACATATGGTCCACTCGCTTCCACAAAGGGCCACTTTTTTCTCCAATAGCCTAAAAATATAACACTTTAAGAATGATTCTGTCTTTCGAAAACTTGTATTTGATCCAAGATTTAGTGGCTGACATTCGTTTCCAATTTTCAACATTACGAGACGCACTTGACTCTTTAGGGTTACATGACCAAAGCGAGCCGATTCAACAATTTAGGGAATTTCTTAGAAACACTAGAATCCAAAACAACGAAATTTCAACTTTTTTTGTGGAATTTACAGCTGCATTATCTGCCCTTTACCTCCATATGTGTTACATACGATTTGAAGTGGACGTTCAGACTGTAGCCATGACAAGAAATATGCTCACGGAAATTGTGTCAACTTTAACATGCTATGTTCGGGTTTTCAATCACACAGACTCTGCTGAGATTGAGCTCGATCAAGACATTGATATCGGGGACATATTTCTTGTACTGGATGCAATCAAAGAGTTCCTACTTTGCCTTATGCCCAATATTTGAAAAATAAAAAAAGTACGAACCTGAAAAGTAGCATCCTTTAGCTTCAACTTTGAAGTTACTTTTGGAACTTTTGTTAAAGCAGGTTCAGGCACAGCAGGCATTTTGGTGCCAAACTCTCCAATACGAGCTAAACCACCAACAACCATATCTTTAACCTCCGATTGCTCCGCTGGAGTTGCAGGTATCTTTCGCAAAGCATATCGGGGAACCTGCAAAGCAAATTTTTGAGCATCATCAGCATGTTGATCTAACAACGCTTCAAATGCTTTACTGAAGGACACTCGACAGTCACTTTGCAACACACCACCTTTGGAAAAACATTTGTTATAAATCAACAATTTAGTTTTTTTTTTGGCCAAAACTTGCCGATATTTGTTATTCTAGAGACCGCATTGTTAATTATTCTTCAAAAAAAATTTTTTTTTTTGCAAAACTCATCCCAAAACGGGCATAAAATTCATATAATTTTATAATTGGGACCCAATAAAATTAGTTTTGAAATAATTATAAGAAGTTTTTTATATATATAATTTTTTCAATTTTTATAATAAATGTATTTTTTTCATTCTGGCTGCTCACAAGTTTTTTTTTCACAAAAATACGACTCATAATTTATAAAAAAACGCATAATTACCCGTGAAATTATTTCGGTCTCTTTAAAAATTTTTTTTTCTTCTCTCCTCGAAAAAACGTTATACTAATTGTATTATAGTGGGGTTCGGTCAGGGGTTAAAGAGCAAAATTAGTAGATAATCATTTTTTTTTTCCTTTTTTTGAGAAAAACTCACTAAGTCTAGCTGTAAACAATTTATTTCCGGGATCAAAATCAAATATATAGAAACTAGTATACAAACTATTCATATAGAAAAATAATTTTTCCCCCTCCCTTTACATTTTAGTTAGAAATTCTTACCAGTAATGGCGATGGTACCCTGTCGTAACTTCTTCAGTTTTGAGAACAGCTCCTTATTCCACAGTTCAAGGCTCCATGCTGGATACAAAGTTGTATCTAGAAAAAGTTATAAGGTTTTGTTACGAAAGTTTTTTTAGGATTTTTTATCATAAGTTCCGGTTCGAAAAGGAAAATTTTGTTTGCGACTAATCCTTTCATTTGTGAATTTTTCTAGTTTTACTCTATACTTTTATTTTTTTTTACCTGGCAAATTGAACATATCGGTTGGAACAGGATTTTCACGTCGTCGCAACTCACGCTCCAAAACAGTCAACACCATACCAATCAATCGTTTTAACACCAAGCCGGTCTCGGTACGCCCGATTGCATTCATGTCCATTTTTAATTGATACCCATCCCCTTGGTAATTGTCTCCGACCAATTCCCGATAATGGGTGTTCAATTCTTGTACCATGCGTTCACGCCAAATTCCGGAGCAAAACCAGCTTCGCACACCCTGTACAAAGCTGGCCCAATTGATTGTAGGGATCGAGTACACCATGTTCATCCAAGTTTTTGTTGGGCTTTTGGTGAAATCAACAACCAATTGCCCTTCGTTCCGTGCTCCGTCATAACATGTATCAGACTCTTAGTTTTAGTTAGAAAATAGGTCAATTTTGTGTAGGTTAAAGACTCATTATAAGGTTTACAAAAATTCTTAATTAAAAGTGTTTATTAATTATACCAATTTCGGAATACCAATATTAAATACGCTCAAAAATTAAGAAAGGGGGAGACTAGAATTATAAATCTAAACGCTTAGTTTATTGAAGAATACACACGGGTGACATTTTTAATTTTTCAAAGCGTTTTTTTTACAAAGACGGTAATCCCTTTATACGGTTACGACAGGGGGAATATTAGGAATTTTTTTTTTGAAAAACAACGTCATCAGGTAACGAGGATCAATTTTTTATATAAAAAACAGTTAGGATTAGAACGAGTATTTTATAACTAAAAACTTGCAAATTGTCAGAGTCTTTATGATAGTTTTTATAAGTCTCTATCACGACTTTCTGGGTACCATCCTTGGTCACGCTTAAAAATTATTTTTTAGGTTTTAAACTTCTCCCTCATGTCATGAAACAATACGTGTTAACAAAATCCAAAATATCCTACGGTTAGAACTTGATGTAACTAAGTAAAAATTTCTTTTTTCACCCTTCAAGGCTTTGAAAACAACCACCAAAGTGTTTTTTTTAGTTCATACAACTTACTTAATTTTTAAAAAATACCCAAATGATTATTTCGCCCAGTATAATTTTTTTTTGGTAAAAGCATACAACGATAGGGTCTTAAAATTCGAAGTTTCTTTACAAGATATAAGACAAATTATTCATAAAACTTACATCGGTGGGTGCTCATACTTTAGGCCCATTGTCAAACAATACGCCTCGCAAAATATTTTGCCTTTCGATACACGTTGGGCGTCGTTTGATCCAGTTACTTCTCCTTTTCCGACCAAGAAAGTTACCAATGAAGGGAAGGGTACCTAAAATTTTTTTATAAACCCAAATGCGTTATAGTATAACTTAATTATCTTAGACTTATTCGACCAGTTTGATCCACAATAGAAAAATTTGTCATACAGAAAAGGTGACACTTAGTTATCCTTTGTAATTTTCAAGTTCAAATTCACTTTATTTTAAGCAGAAACGTTTTTTTATTTATTTTTTTTCCCATAAATTAAATTTTAATATAAAGATCAAAGTGTTACAATCATATATACACTTACATGCACCTTGCCACCTTGATACAGTCCGGTTGAATCAATGTAGGTCCCCTCTTGAACCACCTTGTGGTATCCCGCCAGAAAACTCATCAGTATATTAGCAGAGTACCCCAAAGCGTAAATTCCGCTAAAATTAGGTTCCCACTTTTATAAGTATAAATCGCTTTAACCTTCAAACACCTTTTTTGGAATTTTCTCCAAACAAGCGTATAAAACGCATTTTTTTAAATGTTTTCATTTATTTAATATAAGGGCAATGAAAACCAACATAGAATAACTGATTACAAACTCGGAGAGCAGATAAAAATATAAAAATATTTCCATAATTAATACTAATTGGTCATTTATTGGAGCTAAGAAACATGAAAAAACAGGTTATTTGCAATTAATATTTTTCACGCAAATTTTTTTTTCTGTCACTTTTTTTTCAAAAATTGTTTAGTAGTTAACGCTCCACTAGCCTGCAAAAAATGAACTCCATATGTTAACGGATTAACCGTTCATAAAATTTGTGATTTTTGTGGCCAAATCGACAAAAAGTGTCCAAGGGTGGTCGAAGACCTTTCGAGAGCATGTTCATTCGATTCAGGAACATTGATTTGCTTAAGTGAATAATTACGTAGGTTAGAACACTTCGAATGATTTTTTGGAGAAAATTCCAAAAGATGTGTTCACGGAACAGTTGTAAATCTGTGTTCAAAGGTTAAATGCAAAAATTTTTTTTGCAAGTAGGTCAAAATAAATCATAAAGAAAAAAGTAGAAACCGTATCTCAAGTCATGATTCCACATTTTGCAACAAAGACACCCCTTTTCCAACAAAGCCTTAGCTTTGTCTTCCTCATTCAACTCGGAAAACAAAACATTTTCTTTGGTCATTGGAGTCATGTAGCAAAGTTTTTCCCCACCGTATACATCACAGCACCGTACATCCCTAGGCTTAACACCAATTCGACGGCCTCGCGCGTTAATTGCCATTTGCCAAAAAACAAAATTGTTGAGGGCGTCTGGGCAATCTTAAATAATTAAGGGTAGAAACGGGTACTAACAAATTTTGTTTCTCTTGAATTCATTCTGCGAAATGTGTTACTAAAGAGAATGAAAAGTATTATTATATTTAGTTGCTTTATTGCCAAAATGAATACTATATGATACCTAACAAGAGAATTTAAATAAAAAATGCTGGGGGCTTGGAACCTTATGATCGTTACTTTTTTTCTTTTCCAACAAATTGACACATATTTACCCTGGATATTTTACTTGTGTTCTCTCGCAGAGATTGTACTTATTTATGTTAATAAAAGTACAAGTTAGAAGTCATATTCCACTCTAGAGTATCTAGGTCATATTTTTTCAAACTTTTTTGATAAAAACAATTTTTTTTACCAGGCCACCAGGGTAAATATGTTTAAAAAAAAGTCACGACATAAGGTTATGAAAAAGAACGGTTCTTATCAATGCTCTTGCCTACGAGCGGTTTACATTTTATGATCTTTTTCTTTCACTTTTTGACCATGGGGGGCGCCTGAGCACCGGTGACAACATATATGACACCATTAAACTACACCCCTTTGCCGTCAAAGGTGACTGGATGTGGGGGCAATTCTTATCATAAAGAGGCCGCCTACGCACATTGCATTATTGATATCCCGCCGGATACAATTATTTAAGGGTGAGCCGGGAATTTTTTTACCAAACATTCTTAATTTATTTATTGCGGGGAGATACATAACACAGTATCTTCATCTGCAGTTGAAAGAAATTTCGGGCTCACTTTTGAATTAAAAAATATAAAGGGAGGGCTAGGCGCCTACGGTGGTCAGACAGGGAAACTAGGTTAATTTAATGAAGTGGTTTATGCAAAACGAGCTGAAGAACGATACGATAAAGTCATCGTAAAAATTATCTTGCTTTGAAGAAGATCCGGTATGAAACAACAGTTACATCACTTAAAAAAAGTTCGGCCCCAAGCGGCGCTCACACCAAATAAAAACACATTCTTATTATGCGGCGCCGCTTGGGGCCGGACTTTTTTTTTATCATTTAAACATATGGGGGGTCAAATTTAAGAAAAAAGATTGTTTTACTCACAGAAATCCTCAGCACATAGATCGTAAGGCCAAACAAGACCATTTACAGCATCTTCAGTCCAGTCATGATCGGCTCGCCCGATAGCGTCCTCTCCGGTGCCGACTAATTTTTCAATGAAAATAGCCAACCGTCCCCCTGCGATTTTTTTACATATGCCTGTAGACGTGAAGTAATTCATCATGAAAGCCATCAATATGGCCCGATTACTATCAGGGTCCGACGTACTTAACAATAATCATAAATTATAGGTATTATGATTATAAAAAAAAACATATAAAATTGCTATTGTGAAAATTCAGTTAAATTTAGGGATAGCAAAAAACAAAAATAAAAAAGTACGTACGGGCCAATTCGCTTTAAACGTTCTGCAGTCAATCGTTCTAAACACTTGGGGATGCGATGCTTCATTTCAAACGGAATCTTATTCCGATTTTTTCGGTTCCCGGCGGCGGACACGTTGGGCACGATTAGGGCACAGGAATCCTCTGTAAAAATCAATATTAATACGGTGTGTGAGGAAAGACAGGGAAAATCAATCTTCTACATCAAAAAAAAGGGGGAGGTTTGAAAAATATTTAAGGGATATTTGTAGCTTTCAATTGATCTCACCTGTCCAAAAATTTTTTTTTTTTTCTCGAAAAAATTTTTTTTTTCTCATCTCGCTTACCTACGAACTCGCCATTGAGGGTTAAAGTGTCGCCCTCTTTGCATAACAATCGAGTCTCCGCCACTTAAAATCATAAATAAAAATATATAAAAAAATTATTACCCATTGGCTGTAATAGGATACCTTGTATCATATTTTAAAAATATAGAGAGCTTTTCGTTTTATATCGGAAAAATTTTTTTTTGTATATGCGGGCTAACCTGTCATCAGTTGGGTTTGAAGGCGTGCGTGGCCACCCGTAATTATGCCAAAATTCCGGGCGGCATTTTTTGCTATATTACTCTGCGTGTTCGTTGACATCAGAAAACGTACTGAGAGGGTTTTTTTCTCGCCGAATGAAAAATAATATCAGCCAATTCTAGAAAAAAAGAATTCATTCGGCGAGAAAGAAGAACTCCATATGTATTAAAGCGAGAGAATTTATTTGGATGAGTGAGATCAACAGTAAGGTTTAACAAATAAGTATTTATCAGTAGGAGTTGTCTTTGTTAATGTTTTTAATATATGTTTCACTTGAATATAGAGTGAATATTTGAGTTCATATAAAGCTGTACATACTGTATATAGAAACCGCCTACTTTCTGCTTGCAGATTTTAGGAAATGGTGCTTCCCGTGCCGATATCAATAAATAAGATAAGATAAGATAAGATATTTTGTAAATAATGCGGCCTCTTATAAAAACAGCGATTGACTTCTCTAAAGAAAAAATTGAAATATTACCAGATTATCATTTTGCACTTCGAGAAACCGATCATTTTCCACTTTGACCGACAATTAAAACCGGTACCGTTATTTGCTGAAAATCAGACCATCCCTACGGTACGCACCGATCATGTTGGCGTTATTTACCGTTAAGCGTATATTAATACTGTATTGAATAACCGCATCAATTAAACAAAAAGTCGTGAGTACTTACGAATGATTTAAGTTCCAAAAATATTTCTTGCTAAACGGCTAAAAATTCAAGAACGCTTTGTTTTCGATTTTTATTTAGAAATGGAACTAATAGAAAAATACAAAAATAATATCTGATATTTAATTCAAGAGAAACAAATAAGAAAATAAGGTCCATGTTAGTAACGTAAAAAATCAGCTGTAAAAAAGATTTTTGATTTAAAAGTTTTGATTCATTTCATGCCGAATATTGCTGCGAGGCGGCGTGTTTGAACGGGATTTAGCGTTTTTTTCGTGCGATTTGGCCGCGAGATGTCGCCATTTATTGAATCAATTGAGCCTGCCGCTGTCTCCAATGCAAGTTCAGCAACACTTTTTCCGGCTAAATTGTTTTTAAAAAATGGCCGAGTTCTATCACAAAGTACAGCCCTTACTCTCAATACGGACGGATTTCTTCCGATACGGACGCTTTGTGGAAAATGTCCCCAAACCAGGGCTCGAATGGCTTTTGGCACATGGCTTGGATTTTTGAAGAGCCCTGCCCCAAACAGTCGAAAATAGACACTTTATGACAATTCACCCCAATACGAACACTTTTTTCCGAGAATCAAAAACGTCCGTACTGGAAGTAAGGACTGTAGTCATATTTGAGTTTTTATTATTGTCGCTACCTGATGGTGCCGGAGCTTGATGAGATAGCGGACTTTCTGGATTGTGGCTATTAACTGAACTTAAGTCACTTTTTGATGATTGCGTCTCGACTGAGTCGTTTAACTCCTGGGCATCTTCAATGTCATTATTCGTCAACACATTTTGATCAAGAGACTCAAACTCGGCCGACTCTTCAGTCGTCAGTTCTTGGCTGTAACATTTCCAAAACAATCGCTTAGGTAGCTTTTTTAGGTTGTACCAAAATTACTATTCTTATGGACCATAAGTCTGGTTATAAGGTCTATCCCAAAAATGGCTTGACCTTAATGCACTCCAAAAAATGACTTGACCTTATAACCATTTTTTAAATTTTTTTAAGCCAGGATTTTGCCCAAAAAAAAAGTGAAAGAAGGCATGATTTCTATAAAAGAAGATTACCCGTGGTTTTTCCCGTGCCGTTCTAAATGAATATGTCTCGTTCTAAATTTAAGCTCAAAAAACGGGAAAAAAGACATGATTTCTATAAAAAATTATTACCCGTGTTTTTCACCCGTGTCGTAAATGTATATACGTCATTCTAAATTTACACTCAAAAAAGTGAAAAATACATGAAAAAATGGCTTGACCTTAATGCAAAAAAAGATGACTTGACTTGTGACCCTATAACCAGACCCCCTGTATAACAACAAACGGTTATGAATAGCTATTTATTATGGTACATAAGCTCTAGAAGAATCGTAATTTGTCACCACGTAAAAAAGCTACCTTAGTAGACTTATTACTCTCGCCATTTTCGGTCAAATCGTGAACTTCTGAAACAATTTGAAAATCTTCATGAATAGAAGCAACTTCATCGGATTTATGACTTGATATTTCGATTTTTGCGGATACTTCTGAACTAGAGTCATCACCGGACCACACGGACGTTTCATTATTTAAATTTACGTCGTCGACGACATCCTTTTGCGCGTCTCGCTCGATTTCGTTGCGCATTTTGCGCGATTCGTCAATATTTTGTTTTATGCTTGTCATAGAGGCGGAAAATTCGCGCACCATAGCTTCGATTTGAGCATCCGAATCGGTTTCTTTGGTCGGAGTTGCATTGTCCACATCGGAAATGTCGTCAATCCTTGTCGAGCTTAAAATCATTATTCAACTGAGTTTAAGTAAGCTCCTTAAGGACTGGACCTGAGTTGGAAAATATTTGAATGACGGATAAAATAAAAAAGCCAGGGCCAGTGGAATTCCATTTGGATTATGTTTTACACATTCGAACGTAAAAGTTCAACACGAAAATAACTAATTTGTCAAAAAAAAAATCCTTTCATAGGTCTTCATACATAAAAAAACCTCAAAAGACATGATTTTAAAGTTATTTCGCACTAAGTTCGAGTCAGTTTTTTCAGGCACTAAGGTCAAGTCATTTTTTTAAGTAGCATGCTTTTTGGGAAAAAATCTTTAAAATCATGTCTTTTTACGTTTTTTTTTGTATGGAGACCTACCATATGAAACAATTTTTTTTGACAAATTAGTTATTTTCGTGTTGAAGTTCTACGTTCGAATGTGTGTAAGCTATAACGGCACACATGACTGACCTTATAACCAACCCCCCAAGTAAGTGCAAACTGATAGTTGGAAACTCACCTTAAAGGATTTGACTTGGACAAATCAGACAAATGTTGTTCGGAATTGAGAACTTGTGGCTGAATTATATTTTCCTCAAAATCAACTAAACTCTCCTCCGACTCATACTCGATCTCCTCCTGGTCTGAGAGGCAATTCTGACTGATCGTTTGAACCTGCGGCGTCTTTCGTATGCTAATATCAATTTGTTGGCTCTATACGGGCGGGTTGCTTATAAATTTCCAATTCATATGAAGCGGGAAAAAAGCCAGTGGGTTAGGGTTCCAATTAGTGGTACGGTTAAGTTAACCAGGTTAGCCCTAAGATTACAATATTGATGATACAATTTTCAAAATTTATATGAACCAGCAAACCCAATTAATATGAACCGAGACTACAGGGGGGTATGGTTATAAGGTCAAGCACGAAAAAAATGACTTGACCTTGATGCACTCCAAATAAATGACTTGACCTTATAACCAACCAGAAATTTTTTCTCCATAATAAGACCTTAATGTTAGGAGAAAACCGGAAATTTTGTTCAACATTTGATTTTCCACAAAAAATTATGGTCTTCACTCACAGGAAAATGTTAAAAAGACACTATTTTCTAGAAAAAAAAGTGTAAAAAGACATGATTTCTATAAAAAAAATTTATTACCCGTGTTTACCCTTGTCGTTCTAAACGTATATGTCGAGTTCTAAATTTAAACCCAAAAAAAAAGTGAAAAAGACATGATTTATCTTGAAAAAAAATGACTTGACCTTAGTGCAAAAAAGATGACTTGACCTTATAGCGGTCACCTTTTGTGACCTTATAACCAGACCCCCCTGTATCAAAAATATATTATTTTATAGAATTTTTCGTTAAAAAGACATGATAAAATCTCTGACCTTATAAGTAACCCCCTGTAACTCAGCCATGGACAATCGGTCGACAAATTTCGACTCGACGAGGCGATGCTCTTCCATGCGAGACAGAGACGGGGTGATTTGTGTCCCCATGTCCATTCGAGCCTCTTTTTGACTCGAAAGTTGCTCCTGTTTAGCTTTGACGGTTTTGACCAAATTGTCCAGTGCCATCAATTGTGTTGACAAGATCTTATTAGACTGCTCGAGCTGCTCCGGTTGACATTGGAGTTTAGCTTGCAGGGAAATTGACTTTAACCGTTTTCAAAAAAAAAACTCTTGACATAGAAAAACGGCACCATTTGGAGTTTTAAACTTTACGACCAGTTAGGGTTAAAAAGCCGGTAAGTCAGTGCTACGGACCGGAAACCACACCCATGTTGCATGACTCATGCACTAGCCCCATCCCGTGGACCAAGTTAACAATTTAACAATCTAGGAGATAGAAAAATATTGGTGGTCGTAAACCTTCAACCCCTTAAACCTATAGATTCAATTTTTCCTTATGACCAAAAAACTTGCCCTAAATTCTGCATCTTTCACCCCAATTAAAAAAAAGTATCTCGATTTATTCGAGATATGTCACTTTTTGTGTTTTAACCGGTAATTAACGGTACTTCCGGTTTCGGTCCGAAAAAAATTCAAAAAATTAGCCCCAATATTTTCCAGTTCGATGCCAAAAACCGTTTCCAAAAAAAGTTATTTCTGAGCCGGGTTAAAAAACGACCGTTAAAAAATGCACCTGCAATAATGAGAAAAAACTCGTCAATGCATTTGATATTGAAAACGACCTTTTCGGGCGGCTTGAAAGTTCGAGGCGTGTTTGAACTTGGTGCAATGCCGAGTTTAATTTGTCCGATGATTTCGCCCGAAATCGACTGTACTTCGTACCAGCCATTAATACAGGGGAACCCGATACCAAGAGTGTGCAGGGACATTTCAATCCAGCCAAACTCGCGACTTTGAATATCATTCAAGGGAGTATTAGCATCAACTTGGCTCACACAACTGTAGAGATGAAACAGCAACGTATCCGGAAGTGGATCCATCAAAACACACGTTTTTTGAAAATTCCATCTTCCCTGACTGAGGGTTCAAAATTAGGCATGCAGGGTGTTGGTTATTAAGTCAAGGTCTAAAACACTAACCTTAAATGCATAATATCCCTTACCTTAAATGCATTCTTAAAAACCGAGTTGACCTAGGGTGCCCGCAACTTTCGGTTTTAGGGATACAGGGGGAGCGCCAAGTAAGGGTAGGTTTCGTGTTTTTCGAAACCTACCCTTACTTGACGCCCCTACTCTTACTTGGCGTTGTCACTTATACATTTTTTGTGTTATTATAATCAACGACTGACACGTTAATTCTATAATTTTATTAAAAATATATTCAAATGACGCAAATAATCAATTTAAACAAAACAAATTCATTTCAGAACCCTAATGTACCTTTAATTGGCGTACCCTAATTTAACGGCAAAAACTGACTTAAACTTAATTTTTTAAGACCTGAATATGGGAATTAAATGGGGACGTTTATTAGGTCCAAGCGACCATTGTCCGATTTTTTATCAGAAATGTATGGTAATGAAATACTTAACAACCCTGGCCTGAGTATCCCAATCAGTGGACACGAGTCCTTCCTGTGTGTCTAAAGAAACGCAAATCGAGCGGCCTGGGGCAATCATTAAATTGGACACATGACCTATTGTGATTGTACATGGGACACCAAGTGGCATCGGTGATTGGGTAATTTCGGGACTAATTTCGAGCTCCTTCACGACTGGGTCTACTTCATGCTCCTCATCCTCAACACGGTATGTCCAAATGAATATTTTACAAGCTTTAAATTTTCCCGTAACCTGCTACAGGGTCTTATAAGGTCTAAAAACTGACTTGCCCTTAAATGCATTTTAAAAACTGACTTGACCTTATAACCAACCAATTTTTCTTTCGATACAAAAATTATGAATTTTTAGTAAAAAATATGGCAAGCGGGGTTTCAAGTTTTTGGGCTCATTTTTTTGGTGTTTTAAAAATTTTGGACATCCGACCTCGACGCTTTGTAGGGATTCCGATATAAGTGTTTCATTTTTTAATTCTTCCGTTTGGCCCATGTCCTTCACATCGGTGCGTGCCCGTTTGAGATGGCCGAGTTGGACCGATGTACCCGCGGCCAATAGAACGTTTGCATAGCCGCGAATTTGATTGGAGGACAAATCACGCAAGGGTATCTTGCCATCGGCCATAATAATTGGGAATTTGGGCGCACAAAGCAGTGCGTAGCCACCTACCAATATTGAGGCAAGCCCATTGGTCGTTATTCGGCCCAGACCCAGAAGCCGGTCGCCTTGCTCTGCCGTACAACACCAACATTCAACAGCAAACATACTTTGCTAAAATCCAGGATCAAACACTTGTGTTAAGTGTAACGATAAAAAAGAGTAACTAAAGAAATTGCTCTTTAGCGCCAAATTTGTTATAACATGTATATTGTTATAACATATATATGGACCAATAATGAAAAAAATGTCCCATATAATATGGGAAATTGTTCTCTCTAATATAGATTAATACTTCTTCCGGAAAAGAATAAAAAATTGCCTAGATCCCGCCAGATATCTTCACACCGACATACCGGTACGGTACATGACTATTATAACTACAGGAGGGGTTGCTTATAAGGTCTCAAGGAAAAAGACCATATGGTCTTATAAGACCCTAAATGCATTTTGAAATCACGATAAAAAATCTTAATCCAAAAAATACAAACGTGAAAAAACATTAAAAACACATTTTCTCGAAAAGCCTGGTTTTAATTTGACCCAAGTCTTTAAAAGACCATAAGACCTTAAAATCTCAGACCTTATAATCAACCCTCCTTTACGGTATAAATGTGAAAGAAAACTCTAAATTTTCTTCACATGTGTGATTACATCTTTTGACATTTTATTAAAGTAAGATTTTCCATTCAATTAAAGTAAGAATTAATTTGATCCCAAGCTGTAACATTTCCAACTCGGACGAAAGAATGGGTCGAGTCCACTCCGTGTATGAGTCGAATTTGGGATTATTGGAGCGTTGGCCTACCCGGCATGTAATTGGCTCATCCAGTAGCGGTGAGCGAATTGTGACTTGAGGGAGGGGCGGACCCGGCTGACCGGGACCCTCACGAACATCAGGCAAGCCCTCGACATCCTTTACCAAGAGCAAAAAAGANACAATTTTTTTCTAATAATCGATCTTCCAATGAAAGCAAACAGTTCACTACGCGTGATTTTATGTTGGAAGAAGGCTTTTTTTGTTAAAAACAGCGCGAAACGGGTCGCCTAGAGGGCTAAATTTCGAGACACCTACTGTATGAAAATAAAGTTTTGGTTCTCGTTTTAGGAAGTCAAAGGCCATGTAACTTATTTGGTCAAACCAAACCGACCAGTTCAAAAAGTGGTTTAACCGTGAGAGCGACATCCGTGAAAAATCGCACTCCCTGTGTAGCAGCGGCGAATGAGGGTTAAGGACTCGACCTGAGTTGGAAAATATTTGAATGACGGATAAAATAAAATCCAGGGCCAGTGGAATGTCTTACACATTCGAACGTAAAAGTTCAACACGAAAATAACTAAGGTAGCTTTTTTTAGGTTAACACAAACGGCACGCAATTTTTAGAGGGGTTATCGGACATCTTGGGTTTTGGTCAAAAATGCATTCTATAGATTGAGGCCTTGGCTTCCGTTTAAACATAGAACATTTTCGATTTTTTTGTAATTTTTTTCAAAAATTGCATCTGAGTACCGACAATTGCTACTGACACTATAATTGAAGTACTTGCAGATGCAATTTTGAGTACCAGACAACCTAACTTCGCACATCAAGCGAAAACGATGGCGGTGTCCAAAATGTCTCGGTTGACAGCTCTATCGGCAGCATTTTTGAGGCGATCACGAATATGCAATTTAGAATGCTTAAAACTGAAATTTGATCCATTTTTGGCCATTTTGACAACAAAAGGGTCAAATTACGATTTACTCGAAAAGGGCTTTTATAAATGGGCTTTTTTATAAATATGCTACTCAATCGATTACATTTTTTATTTAAATAACGAAAATGCTGCTCAAAAACCCCAGATGTCCGATAACCCCTCTAAAAATTGCTTGCCGTTTGTCTTAACCTAAAAAAAAGCGACCTAATTTGTCAAACAAAAAAAATCCTTTCATAGGTCTTCATACATAAAAAAAAACCTCAAAAGACATGATTTTAAAGTTATTTCGCACTAAGTTCAAGTCAGTTTTTTCGGGCACTAAGGTCAAGTCATTTTTTTAAGTAGCATGCTTTTTGGGAAAAAATCTTTAAAATCATGTATTTTTACGTTTTTTTGTATGAAGACCTACCATATGAAACGATCTTTTTTTTGACAAATTAATTATTTTCGTGTTGAAGTTTTACGTTCGAATGTGTGTAAGCTATAACGGCAACAATGGCTGACCTTATAACCAACCCCCCAAGTAAGTGCAAACTGATAGTTGGAAACTCACCTTAAAGGATTTGACTTGGACAAATCAGACAAATGTTGTTCGGAATTGAGAACTTGTGGCTGAATTATATTTTCCTCAAAATCAACTAAACTCTCCTCCGACTCATACTCGATCTCCTCCTGGTCTGAGAGGCAATTTTGACTGATCGTTTGAACCTGCGGCGTCTTTCGTATGCTAATATCAATTTGTTGGCTCTATACGGGCGGGTTGCTTATAAATGTCCAATTCATATGAAGCGGGAAAACCAGCCAGTGGGTTAGGGTTCCAATTAGTGGTACGGTTAAGTTAACCAGGTTAACCCTAAGATTACAATATTGATGAGACAATTTTCAAAATTTATAAGAACCAGCAAACCCAATTAATATGACACTATCAAAAATATATTATTTTATAGAAGTTTTCGTTAAAAAGACATGATAAAATCTCTGACCTTATAAGTAACCCCCCTGTAACTCAGCCATGGACAATCGGTCGACAAATTTCGACTCGACGAGGCGATGCTCTTCCAGGCGAGACAGAGACGGCGTGATTTGTGTCCCCATGTCCATTCGAGCCTCTTTTTGACTCGAAAGTTGCTCCTGTTTAGCTTTGACTGTTTTGACCAAATTGTCCAGTGCCATTAATTGTGTTGACAAGATCTTATTAGACTGCTCGAGCTGCTCCGGTTGACATTGGAGTTTAGCTTGCAGGGAAATTGACTTGAACCGTTTTCAAAAAAAAAACTCTTGACACAAAATAACGGCAGCATTTCGAGTTTTATACCTTACGACCAGGGTATACCGCGGTGAGTCAGTGCTACGGACCGGAAACCACACTCATGCTAAATGAGTCATGCATTAGCCCCATCAATTGGACCCAATTAACAATTCAAGGAGTTGGGTACTTATGTGGTCGCGAATTGTTGTTCAAAAAATGGTTTCCCGACCAAATGGTCGCGAAATGGTGTTTTGAGTGAATTTTCGCGACCACTATTTTTAAGTGGAAAATAATGGTCGCGAAACCTTCTTTAAAACAATCATTTGGTCGGAAACCATATTTTCAAGAACAATTCGCGACAAAAATGTGTGGTTGCGAAAGTACACTTAAACGGGTTTTTTTAGCGATCAAGAATGGTCGCGAAAGTACCCTTCACCCAATTCAAGGTTTCTAGAGGATAGAAAAATATTGGTGCAACAATGCAAAAAACAACTCGTCAATTGCATTTGCATTTGATGTTGAAAACGACCTTTTCGGGCGGCTTGAAAGTTCGAGGCGTGTTTGAACTTGGTGCAATGCCGAGTTTAATTTGTCCGATTATTTCGCCCGAAATCGACTGTACTTCGTACCAGCCATTAATACAGGGGAATCCGATACCAAGAGTGTGCAGGGACATTTCAATCCAGCCAAACTCGCGACTTTGAATATCATTCAAGGGAGTATTAGCATCAACTTGGCTCACACAGCTGTAGAGATGAAACAGCAACGTATCCGGAAGTGGATCCATCAAAACACACGTTTTTTGAAAATTCCATCTTCCCTGACTGAGGGTTAAAAATTAGGCATACAGGGTGTTGGTTATTAAGTCAAGGCCTAAAAAACTAACTTTACCCTAAATGCATTCTTAAAAACTGAGTTGACCTTATAAGTAGGGTGCCCGCAACTTTGGAGTAACATTTTTGATGAACTTTTCGAAAAAATTTTGTTTACGTTATACGACATTTATTTTTTTTATTTTAATGAATCTTAAAGAGTAAGGATACGAGTATCTAAAAATTAGAGAGGTCCCCCTCTTCATTTTCGATAAATTTAGAAATTGAACATGAAAAGCACTTTTTGGCCTAGGAGTTAAAATTGGGAGGTCCTTTATTTTCATCAGTAGACCGAGCTCTATCGAGTATGTGCATTTATTTTATTAGGGCACTTTTTTTAAAATTGGAAAGAAAAGTTCCGGGCGCCCTACTTATAACCAATTAGAATTTTTTCGAGGCGTTTTTCGTTAGAAAGTCAATGTCAAAAAAAAAATGACTGGACCTTAAGTGCATTTTGAAAATGTTTCTGAGGTCATCGGCATAAAAAAATACATGACTTGAAAAAACTGACTTCACCTTACTTTTTAAGACCTAAATATGGGAATTAAATAGGGGAAATTAGCTTCAAGCGACAAGCAACTGGTCCTGAAAGTGTCCGCCGCATTTTTATCATAAATGTATGGTAATGAAATAAGAAACAACCCTGGCCTGAGTATCCCAATCAGTGGACAAGAGTCCTTCCTGTGTGTCTAAAGAAACACAAATCGAGCGGCCTGGGGCAATCATTAAATTGGATACATGACCTATTGTGATTGTACATGGGACACCAAGTGGCATCGGTGATTGGGTGATTTCGGGACTAATTTCGAGCTCCTTCACGACTGGATCTACTTCATGCTCCTCATCCTCAACACGGTATGTTCAAACGAATATTTTACAAGCTTTAAATTTTCCCGTAACCTGCTACAGGGGGCCAGACACCCTATAACTCTACAGGAGGGCTGGTTATAAGGTCTAAAAACTGACTTGACCTTAAATGCATTTTTAAAACTGACTTGACCTTATAACCAACCAATTTTTCTTTCGATACAAAAATTATGAATTTTTAGTAAAAAATATGGCGAGCGGGGTTTCAAGTTTTTGGGCTCATTTTTTTTTGTTGTTTTAAAAATTTTGGACATCCGACCTCGACGCTTTGTAGGGATTCCGAAATGAGTGTTTCATTTTTTAATTCTTCCGTTTGGCCCATGTGCTTCACATCGGTGCGGGCCCGTTTGAGATGGCCTAGTTGGACCGATGTACCCGCGGCCAATAGAACGTTTGCATACCCGCGAATTTGATTGGAGGATAAATCACGCAAGGGTATCTTGCCATCGGCCATAATAATTGGGAATTTTGGCGCACAAAGCAGTGCGTAGCCACCTACCAATATTGAGGCAAGACCATTGGTCGTTATTCGACCCAGGCCCAGAAGCCGGTCGCCTTGCTCTGCCGTACAACACCAACATTCAACAGCAAACATACTTTGCTAAAATCCAGGATCAAACACTTGTGTTAAGTGTAACGATAAAAAAGAGTAACTGAAGAAATTGCTCTTTAGCGCCAAATTTTATATGGACCAATAATGAAAAAAATGTCCCATATAATATGGGAAATTGTTCTCTTTAATATAGATTAATACTTCTTCCAGAAAAGAATAAAAGATTGCCTAGATCCCGCCAGTCTTCACACCGACATACCGGTACGGTACATGACTATTATAACTACCGTGCGAATACTATTGGGGCATGATAACGGTTCATTTTTTGTCGTGCGAGCATAGTATCATAGCAATCGTAATGCTAATCGCAAAATCAGGTATGGTATAAAAGCAGGTGTTTTTGTAACGCGCGATGGCTCGAGCGCTTAAGGGAGATGGAGTGGAATGCAGTGGATCACCTCACGCGAATGACAAACGCGAACAAAATGGTGTGGTTGTTTTTGGTACAGGAGGGGTTGCTTATAAAGTCTCAAGAAAAAAGACCATATGGTCTTATAGGACCCTAAATGCATTTTCAAATCACGATAAAAAATCTGAATCCAAAAAATACAAACGTGAAAAAACATCATTAAAAACACATTGTTTCGAAAAGCATGGTTTTGATTTGACCCAAGTCTTTAAAAGACCATAGGTCGCTTTTTTTTTCGAACGCACGAGACTCTTGGAATCGCTCCAGCCCACGGGTTTAACGCTAGCGAGCTAATTTTTTTTATATTATGTTAAGCAACATGTTTTCTACCCCGCTATAATAGAAAATTTTTAGATTTCCGATCGGGTCGTCGGCAGATCAGTCGGATGTACCTGCAATTTCTACTTGCACTAGAATTTAAGGGTGGTAGGGTCGATTTGTTTACAACTAAACATCATTTTTTGATTGTACCGTATTGTGTACGTATAGTTGAGTACAGGTTATCCTTAAAGGTATCATGAATGAGTTCAAGTGCAAAAAATTCATTTCCGTCAAAAAAATCTAGAAATTTTGACCATTTAAAATTTTGACAATATTGAGTGAAATGCGAAATCGTTCACATTAGTGGTCCTTGCTAAAATTTGTTTGCGTACTTCGTTTCAGTTCATTCGATTTTTATGATCATCAGAAGGCTTCAGAGTAACTATAAAATCAATTTTGTGAAAAATAAAGACTGCATTACTTGCTAAAAACAACATATATTATCATTTTTACTCTAAAAAAAGTGTCCAACAAGTACATATTGCATTATACCGTTAATACGGCGAACTC
>SCLG01000009.1:1312366-1343150 GCA_004367875.1 Oikopleura albicans | reverse complement strand
CGGAATTCCCGCTCGTTCCTTTATCTGGCAGGAATTTCGAGGAAAATGTTTTCAGCTACTCTGCCTACACACTTCGCCATTATCTGACCGAAAACTCTATGGACGGATATATGTTTAGCTTCACGTTGGCAAAAATCATTTTTAGGACAACTCTATCATATCTAAACTGTGCGCCCAAATTTGAAACACCTTAAAACCGTATCTGTGATTCAAGAAACGTACCTAAGAGAAATGGTTGGAACTGTTAATTTGCTCCGTGGATTGTAATGTGTCTTCTGTGGGACATCTGGCATCTGAGGGACTTTAAACTTGGAGTCACCATCTGACTGAACGTTTGAGCTAATTTCATTTTGGATTTCGTGCGCTTTCGTCAGTAGATTGTTTATTGTTGTGCCCAATGCGTTTTTGGGCTTCTCACTCAAATCAACCGTCATGCGCTGCTTTTGCGCAGCTTTTTCTTTTGCGGGTCGCGAGTGGGAGCCGCTACGGGGCGCCGAAGTCGAGCGAGATCGCCTTGCGGAATTTGAGCGGGAGCGACTCGAACCTGAGGATGCACGCCCCCGCCCCCGCAGATCACGTAATTCAAGTACAACTGGAAGTCGCCCAAGACGATATCCCTCGCTTGAGTCACGAATATTTGTTATCTTAAATTATTTTTGGTATCATTAATTTATTTTTGGTATTATTTTTCATAATTTATGAAAACTTTACTTGGCTTTTTGTGAAATGTAGTAACCATCGTATACATTGTATACTATACAAGGCACAACCTGATTTGGGCCAACACAGAAAAGGCCGAAAAAGGTCAAGGTCTAAAAAATTGGCTTGACCTTAAATGCATTTAAAAAAAACTGACTTGACCTTATAACCAACAAAACTTTTTTTCCTTCGATACAAAAATTATGAATTTTTAGTAAAAAATATGTGTTAACCCAAAAAAAAAGTGAATCATGATTTCGCTGGAAAAAAAACTGAATTGACCTTATAACGGCACAAATGGCTGACCTTATAACCAGCGGTCCAGCACAGTAATTTTATAATCTCACCTCTCGTATTGGATTATCCTTTGATAGTCGTTTAATGCCAGGTAATGCCGCTGCACCAATAACTTCGTCATTTTTATCGTAAAGGGTTAAGGTCAACGTTCCCATATCCGTTAGGTAACATTGTAACTAGAACACATCTTTAAGTGCTTGCTTCCGACTAGATCAACTACACTCCATCATGAACGTAAGGACAGGCATTTGCTGGAGAACTAGGGAACGCATTTGCGCGCAAAATTATTTAAACTACACCACCTACCAAAGAAAGTTAACAAAATTAAAGTGAAAACGTGAAAAAAAAACTGTTAACTTACTTTGGTAGGTGGTGTACACTTGATTACCGTTGCATTTCCTTAATTCAATATAAACTAGCTAAATTTAGCCGTCCTTGCTCCCGTGACCGAGTGTATATCTAAGCTTGACTTGTTCAATTATTTAACCCACGATCAAATGGTCCAATTGGATTGTGATCGAAATAAAAAAAAACGTACCGTTTTTTGAGGTCTCTTGACATAGTAATGAGTTGTTGTTTTTCGCGAAGTTGAAAGCGGCAAATCAACGCCATCGGATTTATCTCCCCACCACTAATAAATTAAAAAAATATTAAGCATACGGTAGTTTATAGAGGTCTTCATCCAACAAAAAAAAACGCAAGACATGATTTTAAAGATTTGTTTCCCTAAAAACATGTTTCTCACAAAACTGACTGGTTTGACCTTATAACNTGATAGTCGTTTAATGCCAGGTAATGCCGCTGCACCAATAACTTCGTCATTTTTATCGTAAAGGGTTAAGGTCAACGTTCCCATATCCGTTAGGTAACATTGTAACTAGAACACATCTTTAAGTGCTTGCTTCCGACTAGATCAACTACACTCGATCATGGACGTAAAGACCGGCATTTTCTTCAGAACTAGGGAACGCATTTGCGCGCAAAATTATTTAAACTACACCACCAACCTAAGACAGCTAACGAAATTAAAAGGAAAACGTGAATAAAAACTGTTAATTTACGTTAGTAAGTGGTGTACTATGATTTACTTGATTACCGTTTCATTCCCCCGCAAGCCGTCCTTGCTCCCGTGACCGAGTGTATATATAAGCATGACTTGTTCAATTATTTAACCCACGATCAAATGGTCCAATTTGATTGCGATCGAAATGAAAAAAAAACGTACCGTTTTTTGAGGTCTCTTGACATAGTAATGAGTTGTTGTTTTTCGCGAAGTTGAAAGCGGCAAATCAACGCCATCGGATTTATCTCCCCACCACTAATAAATTAAAAAAGTATTAAGCATACGGTAGTAGTTTATAGAGGTCTTCATCCAAAAAATAACCGCAAAACTACATGATTTTAAAGATTTTTTTCCCAAAAAAGTATTACTTGAAACAAAACGAGTTTAATTTATACAGTGTTTATAACCAGACTATATTTAACTTAGACGTTGGCCTCTTGATTGTTGAAAATAGGCAATAATAAAATACAATACAAAACCTGAATAGAGACATAAAATCGGTCGTCAACGTTGGGTTTGAAGGAATGTAAGGGGTTCCACTCGACCGGTCCGATGGTCATGTGAAGATGATTGCGGGTTCGACCGGGACATTGTGGAGGCAACGACTGCTTCGACACAATTTTTATTTTTGGCAGCATTGAGTTTTTTTCACGCCTCAGGTCATATCTTAAATGCAACAAAATTAATGCCTAATATTTTTTATAGGACCGTATTGAACCTCAAATCANATCTGCCCCCAAAAAAAGTTCAAAAAGACATGAATTATAAAGAAAAATTGACCATAAGACCTTAGTGCAAAAGACTATAAGACCTTATAGCGGTCCAAATCTCATACCTTAGAACCAACCCCCTTCCGTATTTGCTTTCAATTGCAAAAAGCCAATAGATTAAATTAGTTGTAAATACAACGTACACCACATAACCCGTTATGTTAACAAAATTCCACTTTTTTTATTTGATAAACTTCGCTTTCAATTATTTAACCAAACGGGTTAATCCATTATGTTAACAGTTTGTGATGTTTGATGGTGTTAACATAACGGGTTATGTGGTGTACGTTATCAGTGATAACTTATCACTGTTACTACAGCTATTCTATATTGTACATGAAGACGGAAACTTACTCATAACAATATAAAAAATAACCAGAAAGAGGTCAATCTGGGATCAAATAAAAAAAAATCATACAACATTGGGCAGTATTGAATTTTAGAACAAAATTGAATGAATTAGTCTAGACAGATAGGTGCGCCCTCTGGCGTCTGTGCCACTTTAAGGGCGGTTGCGACACGCTCTTCCTCTAACTGTTCTTTTGCCATTGCACGTTTGATGGCCGCGTTGTTGATATGCTCTTTGTACCACTCTGGTATAAAATAATGTTCCTTTTCGCCATTTTCAAAAAAAAACGTAAAAAGACATGATTTTAAAGATTTTTTTCGGAAAAGCATGCTACTCAAAAAAACTGACTTGACCTGTGTGCCAAAAAAACTGACTTGACCTTATTGCAAAAAAAAAATGACTTGACCTTATAACGGCACAAATAGCTGACCTTATAACCAATCCCCAGTAGTTTTTCGTGAAACGTTAAAACACTCGAGTATTACTAAAAACTCGAATACACCCGAGTTCACCCTTTCTCGTCGGTGTATTTTTTTTTGAAAACGACCTTTGTTTGATCGGGGTCAAAAGTAAATGCGATGCCTTCCCAGGACGGATCCCACTCGAATACATAAGTGACATCTTCCACTTTTGCCATGACATCCCTCATAAAAGTTAGAAAACGCTCAAGAAAACCCATCATGGTTTGAGGCTGCCAACTGTAGGATTCTTGGGCGGCGACGCGAGGCATCGACTGCGTTTCAATCACTTCTAGATTTGTAACGAAGCCACGATCATCTCGAAATGCGGTCATAACTCGGGGTATGCCTAGATAAGTACAAGTTTTAACTCACAAAAAAGTGTTATTTGCACCTATATGGGTAGTTATCGGCGCTTTTTGGACTTAGAAAATATCTACAGGCGTTCTTGGTTACAAGCTGAAGGTCTGAAAAACCTACAGGGGGTCTCGTTATAAGGTCCAGCCCCAAAAAAATGACCTTAGGAAAAACTGACTTGATCTTATAATCATCTGGATTTTTTCCCTAATAAGACCTTAGTGCTGGGAAAAAAAGTTCAAAAAGACATGATTTTATAGAAAAAAAAAACGTAAATAGGCCACGATTTCATAGATTTTTTTCCAAAAAACATGCTCCACAAAAAAATTGACTTGACCTTAGTGCAAGAAAAAAAATGACTTGACCTTATAACGGTCAAATCGTGTGACCTTATAACCAGACCCCCTGTACGTCCTCTGGATGCACTTGGAAACTGACTTGACCTTATAACCAAAAAGTGTAAAATGATTTTGTAAAGAAAATTTTTTTTCTGGTGGACAAAACTGACTTAATTGCAAAAGACTTGACCTTATAGCGGTGAAAATGGCTGAGCTTAAGTTAACTTATAAGGTATTAGCCTGTAAAAGTGGGTTACCTGGCAAGTAACTTACCTGCAAGATATGACTGAGCCCACCATTTCGACAATTTATATTTGCGAAAATTCGATTTTCTGTTTTTGTCTCTCAATTCTGACTGAGTTTTAATTTCGATAAAATTTGCCGGTGGTTTGTACTCTTCGCCCATTGTGGAATCCACACAGTCAACTTCAGCGCCGTACATTAATTGGATCTAGGCGAATAAGTTTATTACAATAAACATGCAAAATTTGACTTTGGGACAGAGGGAGGTCTTCATCGAAAAAAATAAACGTAAAAAGACATGATTTTTCTTAAAAGCAACATTAGACCTTATTGCAATAAGACCATATGGTCTTATAAAACCTAATAGCAGTCTTTCTTTGAAACCCTTGTTGTTCAAAACATGATTTTATATAACAAGTATAATAATATACTTGCTTACGATATTTACCTTGCCGAGTTGTGATCGGAACACCGAAACATATTCCGAATTCTCATTTATGCACTCATTAGGTTTTGGTGGTTGTCCCGCTTTTTCCGAGGTCAAATAGGTTTCGACTTTTCGGCCCCAGTACATTGTCCGCTTGATCCATTTTGGCAGTGCTTCTTGCTGTTCATGTTGTTCATCGGTTTTATATTCGGCTTTAGTCGTTTGAAAATTACTACTCGACTAAAAAAAACTCGGACTTCCAACCAGAAACAACCTGTTTCCAAACTCGGCGGTGTAATGACATATTTCTTGTTTTTTACAGTCGTATTTTTTTGGTCAGATACATTCATTTTTTTTTTCACGGGGGTCTGGTTATAAAGTCAAGGCCCAAAAAATGACTTGACCTTAATGCACTCCAAAAATGGTCATTCCTTATTTCTGACAGACCTGCGATATTTTATTGCAATGTTGCCGCGTACTAATTTTCAAACGACCTAAATAAATTGTTCCTTTGAATTTAATTGCACAAATGTTCCATCTGGTGTTGTTATCGTAAGGACAGTTCATAATTTTGGTTAACACCCCGCGCCACGTCATCACATTGGGCTGTTGAACCCCCTCGTCACAGACTTGGTCCCAATGCTCCACACACCATTTGAATAAGTTGTCGAGACCCTCAAAATGTTTTTCATCCTTATACACATTTTTTGCGTCATCCATACCGACTGAGAGATTGAAGTTTGGCTTTTTCATTGGTTGCCCGAAACGGTTACTATTTGGGGAAAACGGTGAAATTCCGACTTGAAAGTTGACAGCTTGTTTGTTAACACGGGTGGTTATAGGCATAAGGTCCACGAACTGATTTGACTCTAAGTCACCAAAATTTCAAACAAAAAAAACACAAGAATTTTTTGAATTTCAACTCCCAGGGGGAAGTGTGTGTATATATACACAAAACTTGATTTTTCGTCGATTTAAGGCATATGGAGGCCCCGTAGGGCAAAACGGGTATTGGTGACCCCCCCCCTCAACTTTTCGAGAAAATTCGATTGGCGGTGTTATTTTTTGCGTAGGTTGAAGATTTCAAACAGCTCTCTACGGGGCACTGGTGGCCCAAATCAATTTCTGAATAATCAGATCAACGTAGTTTGACGAGCTCTACAACTTGCTCTACTACCAGTTTTTTTGAATTATTGCGAATTATTGTGATTTTTTCAAGTGTGTGTATTTATGTAAATAAACAATTGCCTGTACTATATTTTTCGAAATGTTTCACAGGAAACAGTGCAGTAGTGCTGAACAGCAAATAAATAGATAGATAGATATATACACACATTTCACCCTACGGGTTCCTAAAAACTCCTTCCCCCTGAGAGTTAACTTGAAAAAGTCTGAAAAGACATGATTTTATAGAACGTTTACTCAAAGAAATTTTTCATGAAACCACCTTATAGCGGCCCAAATATCAGAGCTTATAAGTTATAAGTTAAATTACAGTGGGGTTGGTTATAAGTTATAACCAACCCCAAGTGGGGTTGTAATTTATATTTCAACGTACACTGGTGGGGCAAAGTAGCGCAATTGTGAGGCATCATCGCGGAATTTCCTTTCTTCGTCCAGCGAAAAATGGCCGACCTTCCTAGGCCGATTGAACTTCCCGACACCTTAAGGGCAAAATCACAATTATATTGATTAAGGACGGGTCAGTCATGTTGTGTACAAACTTAATCCGAAAACCAGTAAAGTCCGTTTTTGTCACACATTTGATGTTTTTTATTACAATTTGAGCCTCAAATTTTGAGGTGTTAGCTATTATTAACAAGTAAGGTCAAGTTTATATGACAATCAAATTCTAGAAATTTTGACGTTTGAAAATTCCGATCAAAATTTGAGCGGTTTGGCCTAAAGCGAGAAAAATTTGAAAGTCGAAAAAAAAGACTAAAAAGCCGAAATAAAACATAAGTTGAATCAATGTTCTTACTTTTATCTGTCGTTCTTGATAGTTGATGAATATGTTGGATACAGTTAAACGTTGCGGGAAAATATTTCTGTCCGGTGACCGGCGAAGTCCCATGAGGTATTTTAACCGACGTCTCCAGCGACATTCTATCGTAAATAGCGTACGTAAGATTCGGAAAAAAAAAGTATTTCGTACGAATTAACCGTTACAATATAAATAACTAGGCGCGCCTTATTCGTAAGAATTGTTTACCAAAAAATAACAAATCAATATCTTGAAAATTATAGGACAAGAAATACATTTGAAATTTCGAATTTGGCCTAGTTCAAGGCGCTGTTGGCGGTTCGTGACAATGGTTATTGATCTTATTGAAAACAAAACTGTTGTGTATGCCAGTAACAGAAAAAACAGTTGATGAGTACAGGGATCGAACCCGGGACCTCTCATCTGCAGATCGAGCGCTCTACCACTGACCTAACACATCAACTGACTACATGTATTATGGTACAGGGGGGGTCGGTTATAAGGTCAAGGTCTAAAAAACTGACTTGACCTTATAACGACACAAATGGCTGACCTTATAACCAACCCCCCTGTACTTATATAGCGAGGGCAACTAGCCTCAAAATCAAGTATTGTCGACAATTTCGTTAATCAAGTATAAAAAAAAGTAAATTTTAACCCGTGATATAAAACATTAGTTACAATGAATTTTCCGCACACTCAATTTTCTAAGCAATAGATATGACCCGCCCGCAAATCCCAGAAAGTCATATACTCGTTTGTTTTGTTTAACGAACACGACATTTAATTGTGTTTATTGTCCTTGGTAAACATTTCTTCAAAGTTTGGTTACTATTCAAGAACGTGGATGGCAGCAGTTTTCGTTGATTTTTTCATTGTTTTTTTTTGTAAGAAAGGGGGGAGGTTGCTTATTAAAAAAACCTAAAATTCTTCTGTCTTCTATCTTTTGAGTGTTTTTCTGATAAGCGCTAGTCTTTGCTTATGTGCTTCACCGGTTAGTTTTTTATGTTTCGAGTCGTCGACGGGGAAGCCAGGAATTTGAAGATCCCATTGTTGATTCAGATACAGTTTCACATCTAACAGGGGTGTTAAATATATTCGAAAAAAATGAACCTTTTGTTAAAATAACACGTACATAACTATTTGAAAGATAAGACAACCTGGGCAGGCGGGACTGGTAAAGGCATGTGAAATTATTTCCGAAAAGTCGTTCTTATTTTAGCACCCCAAAAATTGAATTTAATGGGTCTCGAATATAAATGAAGATATGGGGTTGTTGTTTTTGGCAGACAAAATTAACATTCTTAACGGTAACTAGTTAACTAAAGGATTTCTCGAAAAATCTTCGGTAAGTTTTTTTTTCTAATTTGGTATTATATTTCAAATTTCAAGGCGGATTTGGTGGGATCAAAAAATGTCATATGACCCCTAAGGGGGTCAAATTACAAGTTGCTCGTATGGTAATATTTGATCCACCAATCGAAGGCATTTGACGCACTGATTCCGAATATAGTGATTTTAAATGTTAAAAACTTACACTTGTAATGTGAGCGCTCTATAACCCTTTATAAATTTTTGGGTGCTAAACTAAAAACGATCAAAACAAATAGCCCGCATTTGAAGCCCCTCTGTAACTAGTCGCTTTTTTATCTGAATTCCCACGGTGTTTCAATCAAATAACAGGATATAGTGTCTTTATAATTTTAAATTAATTTATTGCCATCGATCTTGTAAGTGCATTAGGACACCGCGTGGATTTCACAGCAAAAATAACAAAGTAGTTACATGCGCTCTTTTAACCTGCTATTTTAAGTTGCTCTATGCGTTTTTCAGTCCCGGTTGGCCAAATTTTCGAACTAGTCTCACCTGTCTTTTCAGCTGATTGCAAATGCAACCTAACGTGTTGGTTTATATTATTTTGCAAATATACTTAACACCCCTTGTACGTCGAGTGTTTGAGAACGGCGATGTTTGGCCAAGGCACATGAACCCGATACCACATTGTCGATAAAGTCTTCGGATAATTTAAGGAGGAGATCGATGACATCGTCCTCCAACGTTGACGCCGGATCAATATCCTTTGCCAAACTGAGCAGCTTTGTTTTCGACATCAATTTCGAACTTTCCGAATTGTCGACAATTTGCTGCCCAGAGTAGCGATTGGCGACCATTTGCCTATTTGCGGGTGGGTACCTAAAAGATTGATTTGTTAAGTTTTTTTTTCCAAAAAGACATGATTTTAAAAATACCATAAGAGTCATATACTTGTTTTTCTTCATTACATGGAAAATGACCATTTTTGCTCGCGAAAGAAACCCGTTTATGATCACTATTTTCAGGTGGAAAAATGGTCGCGAAACCTTGACTGAAACATCATTGAAGCCAAATTTTGAATAACGATTCGCGACCAAATGTGTGGTCGCGAAAGTCCTCATAACCGGGTTTCGTTCGCGACCAAAAATGATCGCGAAAGTCTTCATAACCGGGTTTCTTTCGCGACCAAAAATGATCGCGAAAGTACCCTTCACCACATAGCGACCATTAGACTTTATAACTGATAAAATATCTGAGCTTACAAGCCCTGTACCATACTTACCCTGAATGTGTCTTTACAATATGAGTGACGATCCGACCGGGACGTGCACCTCCAATAACGCCACCAGTCGGTTGAAGTGCGTAAACCGGCTGTGATTGGCCCCCGCCACTCGACGGGGCCGGCTGCGAGGGCATATACCGCACCGGCCCCGTCGGATTGTTCGCCTGAGCCTGTGGAATGTGCGTCACAAACTGTGTATTATTTGACGTTGGCTGACTCCCTTGAATATTATTCGCCTGCGGTTGCGACATTCTGGAAAACAAAATTTTTAAATGTGTAATTTAATATTATAGTACTTGAACAGTAATTGAAAACAATATTCGCTCGTTACCCACAAATTTACTGTGTGTCGGAAGTTGACATATCATTTTAAGGGGAAAAACACATTATTAATAAAAATAACTGCTGAACAGATAGACTTTATTATGTTAAAAAAAATAAAAATTAGTTGGTTGTGTGAAGGTCAATGTTTGAAAAACATTGACTTGACCTGGAGTAACACCCTACTTGGGTGTATTCGAGTTTTAGTAATACCCGTGTGTATTAAAAATTCATGAATACTATTTTTACGAGTTTGACTCTGTCCTTAATGTTGTATCTACCTAACTTTAACCATGACCATTTTAATAACGTCTGTGACAATTTCAAAAAAAAAACAAAATCAAACAAATAGACCCGATTCGACCCCAAAAACTGACTTGACTTAGTAGCGATCAAAATGGTCAAGTCGGGTCTATTTGTTTGATTTTTTGTTGGAATTGTCATACAGTATGTAGACGTGTATTAAAATGGTCATGGTAAAAGTTAGGTAGATACAACATTAGGGACAGAGTCAAACTCGTGAAAATAGTATTCATGAATTTTAAATACACACGAGTATTACTAAAACTCGGTATTGATTATAAGGTCACGACTAAAAATATTTTACGACCTTACAAACAAAAACAAAATATTGGTCCTTATTAGTTAAAAACTGAAATTTACAACCATACGTTGTAATCCAAACACACAGTATAACCATATGCGATGACGAAAATAAAAAGACACGTTTGCGGGTTTTGCCAGAGTTTATTCTAATAGGTTTTTGTTTTAATCACCATTGTTTTGGATAAAAGGCAAATAGACACGATGATGTACAAATGATGAGCATAGTCTCTTAAAACGTATTGGAAAACTCTTGGTTAACATTTAAACACATGCCACCAATTATACAGAGAAAGATCAGGACACCATTTATATTTGTCACGTATTTAAATGTGACTTACACATTTTTTTTTGTAATAATATTTTGCTAAATATATATTTTATCAAGAGTTCTTAAGAGCACACTACACGAAAAACGAAGCGTCTAATAATTTTTTGGTTAACTGTTAGTGAACAAGAACATTCAAATTCGGTTTTAAATTTTCCCTAAAAAAGTCAGCGTATCTTTTATTTTCATTTTTAAACAAAGCAAGAAAAAAATATAAATTTGGTACGTCAATATTTCTTCCAATGGTTAACTCGTAGGTCACCAAACTGCAGTTAATCTGCCAGAAGAAGACCACTCTTTATTTTCTTCCGAATCATAGACTGTATAAAAACACACTAAAACGAGTTGAACTAATTTTTAGGTACATGATTTAGACAGATCGTTTCAGAACAATTTAACCCGTATAAACGTGATTTCATGAACTTACATAACANAAACCGGTAACCTACGAAATAACTGTTTTTGAAATGTATGAAAATGGGATAAGCTGGATAAAAAAATACCTATATAAGAATTGCTCTTTGTCACTGTACCTATTTGAAAGATCGTGTGATGCACCTATATCTGTTACCGACACAAAAAGATGGGGACTAGGGTGGGATTCGAACCCGAGACCTTTTTGGTCAAAATTAATTACTCAGAAGCTGATGTAGTTAAAAATACGTAATAAGATAATGTGCGAATTAAATGTAAGAGAGAACTCACTTCTATAGATACAAAATATTACAACTAGATACAACAGTCTAAGAAATACAATTACCCTAACAGCTCAGCATCAGTGCCTTTTGTCAAAAAAATGTTACAGTGGACAAACATTTAAGATTAAACTTTTTTGTTGTTTATGTATATATGTAAAATATATACATGCGAATGTCAGGCTATCTCTGTTAAAAAATCCCGATTTTTTAAAGTTTTTTTGTTGTTGATCAAAGAAAGTAAGGTTTGAAAAAAAATAGTCAAAAATAATAATATTTGAAATTGCGCAAGACCTGACATTAGTTACAGACATTTACAAGCCGGTGAAGTTCAGTATGAAGGATTTAAAGATTTTGTCACCGTCAAAAAAGATTCGATGATGCTAGGAATCGAACCCACGACCTAAAAATGACAACTGAGCTAGACAACCCGCATCAACAGCAACTTTCTGCGGCCATTTTTATTCATATGTATAATTTAAATACTTCATTTTGGATGACGTCAGACTGACTCTTATTGGCTAATCAAGTACGCAAAAGAATGAAGTTATTTCGGTTCTGTATTTTTTTGCATCTGAAAGTTGGAGATACGTTTTTTCTATGAAATGGATAAATTACGCTTTCACAGATGTATATTCAAGATCGTCTCATAAAATGTAAGATTAAAAGCTCTTCGGGCGACTGGTGTGACACTGTAGTAAAAAAAATTTAGAACATTAATCACAGTTTTTTTCTTGATTTTGAATCAAATCGTCCCCAAAAACCTTGACTTTCAAATCTTTGCTTGAGCAATAGATAAAACATTCTCTGATCGTTTTGACCCTTTTTACATTCGATGACCTTTCATGACCTTTCAAAATAGACAAAACACATGCATTCATTTCATTTTACAATTTAAACCCTCCAAAATATCATATTTGGCCCTGATGACCAATGGTGTTAACAATTCATATGTTAAAACATTCGAAAATGCAAAAAAAGTTTTAAATCTTAGTACCAAACCATCGCCCAAAGCAATATTAATGCATAAATGAACAAAGTTGTACCGGGCGATCTATCACCGGTTAAAATGGGATTCTTTGTGTCAACAATCACTTTAATTCCGTAAACGTAAATTTATACATTTCGAAGAAAATAATAACGAAATACAAGTATATATATATATATATTTTATAAAATCCATAGGATCGTACAATATACGAGTACAGAATGTGGTTTGATTAATCACCAAGTTGAAAAAGGGGGAAAAGTAAAAGTTGTAGTTTATCAAAAAGCTATCGAAAATACTTGTTTTGCTAATCGGTTTATTTGGGGTTATTTGAGATTATGAGAAATACGATTGTCATTATCAATAAAATCTACCTTGATGTACAAAAGAAATATAAATTACAGTGGCAATTATTCCGGTTACAAAATGAATGCAACCGTTGCACGATTAATGTTTTTTAAATTAAAAAAGTGGTATCAAAATCGTCGTTCATTTTTTTAAAGATATGGTATACATTTTCACGAGCCGCTGTTTTTATTTCGTTGAAAGAGTACGATCACCATAAATTATGGTCTATAATAATACAAGAAAAAAAAAAGTTTTTAATATAAAGAAATTTTCTAACTGGCCAATTATGTGACAGTGCAGCCTTCTTCAACCGCCTATTCATCCTTACAATAACATAAATTATTTTGTCAAAATATATTCAAAATATATTTTTGCTAAAAGCTGAAAATTTTACACCCTGACGAAATATTTTTTGAACGAAGGAATGAATAAGGTGTTGCAGAAAACGGGTTACACTGTAACCTTAATGATTTTTAAATGACTGTTTTTTTTACGCACTCAATCACGAAAGTACGCTTATTAACCCCTATTGAGAACCGCTGCATGCGACTGCTCTATCACAAGATAAATCGGGCGCCGGGCTTTACGAGCCGGCTTTTAATCGGGCTAATAAAAAAGCTTCCTCTCAAAATTCTACAATTTATTTAAATTTTCAGTCCAAAAAATGTATATATATATACAGTGTGGTCCAACAAGAAATCAGACAGAGCAAATTTTCACTCGCACTTTGTATGCTGAAACAATATAAAAATGCGTGCGAAAATTTTCCCTGACTGATTCATTGTTGGACCACACAGTACATGCACATATGGTCGGCTAAATCGTGATCTAGTTAATTAAAAAGGTTTCTTGTGATATCCCGTAAAATATTATAACAACTGCCCGTTAAACGTTTACCTTCCTATACAAGTTGAAACTAAATTATACGAACGTTTGATTTCATTTATGTTAAAAAAATAATTATTAGGGACTGTACAAATGAGTTCGAGAAAATCCACTATCCAGACATAGAAGTTATATGATACTCAAGTCTAGCTGATTTAAAAAAAATACTATTTTGTCATGAACAAATGGATAATCCCAAATTTCGGTAGTCTAAGGGTAGTTCTGATAGCACTAGACAAATTTGGCAGTACACACGGTCGTATTTTTTACATTTTTAAATTTTAACAAAAAAAAATTAACTCGTCCCCGGTTCGTTTAAAACGCGACGATTTTTTTATTTTAAATATATCATGAACAAAAAATGGGTATCAAGACATGATAAATGTTGCAAATTGTCAAGTTCTTAAAAATCGATTTTTTAACTTACGACCAAGAAAATAATGTGGAGGGGACGAGTTAAGAGAATAAAAAATCTCTCGTTTTTGTATGACCTCAATTTCCAATTCATCAACCGATTACGATTATGTTAAATTGTATTTCTGACATCTCAAGGTACAACTAGAACGTAATGTATAGCTACCTCTGACCTATTACATGTATATACATGTAGAATCGGGGTTGTCAAAATAAATGAACACAAAAATAAGAAGGAAAAAATAAAACAATAAGGGGATGACAGCAAATTATATTTAAAAATCTATTTTTAATAATATTTAAAAGCGAAAAAAAGTAATAAACAAGATATATAAAGAATATAAGAGCTGGAATAATATGGTACGATTAAATAAACAATAAATCGTCTAATCTGCGTTTTTTTTTTCACGTCGAGAGCGATGAAATATGAAATATTGCAATCTCAGTTATGTTCGGCCAGCTGTCGGTATCTACAAATTATGGAGCGTTAGCGCAATTGACGCCAGAACTTTAAATCGAATGCCAGATTTGGAAACAATCAGTAGAATGTTATTCCATAAGTCTCAATAACCCAATCCATGTTAAATTCTACGCGATATCAATATGGGTTTATACAAAACCGTACCCGCATGGGCGATTTGATTAGTTACTCACAGCCATTTCTGGGACAGCTTATGAAGCCGTGTTGCAAAAGATATCAAAAAGCACCGTAGTTATTGAGATATATTATCCAGAACATACAATTTTCTGAATAAACGTGTTGAGAATTTCAGAAAATATTCTGTTTCAGTTTTGCACATTTATGAGAAAACGGAAACAAAATATTTTCTGAAACTCTCAAAACATTCATTTCTGGAAATGGTATGTTATGAATAATTATATATTTCAAGAACTACAGCGTTTCTGAAATCTTTGTTAAAGTGACTCAGAACGTGCGTTAGGAATAGCCATATTTTATAACTGACCAACATATATCTCGTTAAAAATGCCCTTATACCGGTCTTTTATAAAAGCGCCATTTTTGTCAGATTTTGTACATAAAAATGTAGGTAAAGGTATCAATTGTTTTCCAATTCCTTTCAAGGTCGGACCTGCGAGTTAAAGATATGAATTCACTCAAGAATCTATTGAAACGTAATTGCTCGATAATCATGGCCGGCATCTCATACTTGAAGAGCGAGCAATTTTTAAATACCTTCTACCGATTTTCTGCGCCCAAATCTGGCGTACCCAACGAAAAGATTACTGGCGGCCAAATTCACTAACATACTTCACCCATCCGCGTGAAAAAAAATTGATCAAAAAAGACGGTGCTGAATGAAAATTCATGATAAACAGATAGTGCATCAATATGTTTAGCTGGCCTCTTCAGCCGCAAAAAAACTTTGTATTGTCTTTGGAGCGAACTAGCGTAGGTGGACGACATGATGACATGCAAAGTCCAATCATTCCCTCTTTTCTATACAAATTTCTATGGTAGTTTTTCAAGGTTGTACGGAACTAGCTTTTACTAACTCAGTCAAATCAAAGATCAAACTTCAAATAAGATTTTGTAATATGGCCGGGCCATACCTCTTGTGGGTCAATTTGTATACATCTTGATAAAATTGAAAAACGTAGAATATCATTATTCTGAAACTTATACAAGCTATATGCTAAACCATATGCTTACTATAGCATATAACTTATATAAGTATCAGAATAATGACATTCTATTTTTTCCAATTTTATCAATATATATATAAATTGACCCACAAGAGTTAAATAACATTGCAACCGCGGCATATCACTTAATATTATATGATCTTTTTCGGCGACATAAATTAACCAAATCTTCTTAAAATGCCTCTCAAACTACTGTTGACATTTTAAGTTTTTCCCGGTACATAAAAGTTTTAAAAAAATAAACAAGAAGCATCTTAAAATTCTACAAGTTGTCGTTAGAATAAAAAAACTAGTAAAAGTAATTTTTGCACAGCCAAAAAAGCTACTAATATGGCACCTTCAACCAAATGATCTCAATATGATGTGCTGGGTGTACTCTATAGTCGTCACAGGCACATTAAAATGTCCCTTTTTTTGTAACTTTTTGGGCAAAACAACTTTATGTTCGACTCATTGTTATAAATACACACACACAAGCAGCTTATTCCTCAACTGTAAACTGCTTAAAATGATGTCTTTTCGGACTGGCAGATTTAGCCGAATAAATTCCCCATTACAAGTCAATATTTCGTTAACACTGTAATTATATAGGGACTTCCAAATAAGACACTTTTAAAATAGGGCCGAAATTGTCCAGATGAAACGGTCGGCCCTTTAGTCGTTATGATTAGAACCAAACCGTCAACTAAGGCCCTATCTAGATGCCCCTCTGAAATGTATTTTATAATACAGGTTTTAAGTACACGGAAATTAATCAATTGTGTTTAACCATAAAAACAATATATGTGACCAATTACAATTGACATAACACAAAACAGAGGAACATATTCCGCAAAATTATAAGACAGCTACTTTAAGTACCGAGCCGAACAAAAGACATAAAAATACGTAGATAAATGTTTTATAAAATGTGCATAAGCAATCCTTCAAAATCACCGAAACCATGAATATTGAGCGACAAGAGGGAAAAATTAAACCTGAATTATTTTTTTTATCACGTCCTATATTTACATCTAAATCGTCACAATGCTGTAACGTCTTGTTTAATGAGTTTCTTTAATTATGGGCATTAATAATGCATCTACGTATGCCTTATTGTGCTGATTTTGATAAGAACTTTTATGAAAAAAATGAAACCCATAAATCCTGAGATCTCCCAAGTAATTAATCGGCCATATTCATATTGCTTATTGCAATATTTGCTTTAAGAACGCCTAAAATAATTTTTTTGTTTGAAAAACAATATTCCCCAAATACTAATTTGAATTTGTTTAAAATATAATACAGGGGGTCTGGTTATAAGGTCAAGCCCCCAAAAATGACTTGACCTTAATGCAAGAAAAAAGTCCAAAAAGATATGATTTATGTAAGAAAATTATTACCCGTGTTTTACCCGCGTCGTTCTAAACGTATATCATATACGGTATATGTCTCGTTCTAAATGTGCAAAAAAGATGACTTGACCTTATAGCGGTCACCTTTTGTGACCTTATAACCAGACCCTCCTATACTCTCTGTTAACTCTAGTCTCTAAGCCTGTGGTAAAGATTAAAACCATGGTAGGCAGAGGGTAGGCTGTCTACCGTAGACATGATTTTGAATCTTGCTAGATTGTTTTTTTTACCAGAATCACGTCTTTTTAAAATGAAATTTTTAAAGAAAAAGTAATTTTAAACAAATACAATTGATAATTAATTATAAATTTAAACCCCAATCAGAGGTCGGCAGGATTGTTTTTTTGTAAACTGAAACAAAACAAGTGTACCATTCCATACCCTACCATTGAAAGTTACCCGTGTTTACCCTTATCCGCGGACAAGGGTACAAAATTTGCTACCCTCTGATCCCAATAGCTCAGGCTGAGACATATATTAATCAGTTCGAATTAATACAATTGAAATAAAACGGTCAGAACGGTAATGTAGAATGAAATATTTATGGTTTCTAGCCGCTCATGATCTATACTATTTTATTTACATTTTATGTTCATATGTTTCTATTCGGCAGTTTTACATCGACCTATTTTGGAGTTAAGGATTTGCATTTCTTAAATAGAAAAAAAACATAGCGCGTTTTCTGATTGCATAATACCAATCCGAATGATTTGCTGAGTCGCCTAATTAGTTACGTGGTCTGGAATTAATGTTGAGAATTCACGAATCCAATATGACACAAGATGATTTTTTGCCCGGTTAAGCCTAAAAATAATTACGATATAGCCTAAAAATTCATTATCATATACATATGCCCAAAACCTTAAAAAAATCTGCACCCCTGAATAACAACAATGGCTTTCCAGGCTCGATTAGATCAGTTTCATTTCAACAATAAAGAGAGAAAAAAAAATTAAGTGTTTTTCAAGATTACCCCTAAAATCGAATCGGTGAAAGGCTCTAAAAATTAGCAATGGGTTAAAATAGCCATTTATCAGCAATTTTAACTCGCCACTGATAGAAAATTACTTTCGTTTCGCGCTTCAGTTTGTTGGAGTGGGTAGGGGTTAAAACTCAAAAATGATATTTCACCCCCATTTATAAGGACTGTCGGATAAGGATCATCGATTTGTGTTTCTCTATGGTGTAATCTAAAAAATCACCTAAGCATATAACGTTTTTTTTATAAAATTTTACGGGTTTTGTTTGGATTTTGTTGTCTATCAGTTGAGCCCATTCATCGACTTAAAATTTTGATCGGCAATAATTTTTTCGAGCTTGGTAATAATATGTTTGCCGTAAGTGTAGCGCTTTAGATTGGAGATATGGGGCTTCATTTGACTGATGAGCTTGCGTTTTTGGGGCAAATCGGCAATGTCGAGCATTTTCTGAACGACGTAATTGGCATACTGATCCTTCATCATGGTGAAGAGCGCCTTCCGGGTTTTTATTTTCAGGGACAGATATATCGTACAGGCTTAAAAATTGGACTTTCCCAAAAAAAACTTTTTACACTTGTAAAAAGACATGATTTCTATAAATTGAATTTGTGTACCTTACCAAACATTACCCGAGAACGGGTAAAATAAATACCCTGATCTTAGTAGTACTACAAGGGGGCTGGTTATAAGGTCAAGCCCAAAAAAAACTCACTTGATCGTAATGCACTTTGGAAAACTGACTTGACCTTATAATCATGTGAAATTATTTTTCCACAATAAGACCTTAGTGCTGGAAGAAACTTCAAAAAGACATGCTTTCAAAGCTTTTTCCCACAAAAACATGCTTCACAAAAAAATTGACTTGACCTTAGCGCAAGAAAAAAATGACTTGACCTTAGTGCAAAAAAGATGACTCGTAACTCGGCCAAATTACAAAAAAAGGTTTGCAGGGGTCGTAGATAATAAGGGTACAGAGGGTACCCATCGGGTACTACCCAACCGAACGGGAAAAATTGAAAATAACTGCGGATAGATTTTTGTAACATACGAGGTGACATCATTCAGGGCAGGGAGTGTATAATCTATATTCTAGGTCGGTGAATATACGTCTCAAAAAATAAAAACCCGTCCCTCCTGTGACCCGCATACTTCGTCAATCATGAGCGCGCGGGTGGCGCGCGACGAGCTCGTCACGCACTTTTCAATGACGTTTGACGCGAATTTATGTTGGGCCAATTGGACGACTCGTCCCCGCATTTCATTGGTGATCTTCAGTTTGTCATCGGGTCGGCCATGTTCCAGAATGTGCTGGACGACATAGTTGCCGTACTGGTCCTGGGTCAGCTGCTCCGTCTGGGGATGGATCTCGTCGAGGATTTGCGCCGTCTGGTCTTGATCGCAATGTTCTAGAATACGTTGGATGACGCGACACCCGTACGGNTGCGTTGACAGCGTATAGACTTGGCCCTTGAAAGCGTCCACAATGAAATTTAGGTGCTTAGGTGGAACACATTCGATCACCTTTTGCACCACGTGATTTCCGTTTTGGTCCTTCACGCACTGCTGCGACATTTCAACAAATCATTCAACAAAAGGTTTAAAAAAATGTTCAAAATTTCTTCAAAAACAGTGTAGAATGACATGTTTTTGAAAAAAACATTAAACCTTAGTCTCTAATAAGACTACACCACCTGAGGGGTTATCTTACATTTATAAATGCTTAAAAAACGGTAAGATAACCAAACTTTGGTAAGATAACCCGTCAGGGCGTTTAGTTAAATAATTGGAAATCACGATAGGTTTTGGTCAAAAAAGTGGTAAGATAACCCAATCTTGGTAAGATAACCCCTCAGGTGGTGTATATGATCTTTGAAAAAATTACCATAAGACCTTAGAACGAACCAAGTCTTAGACCTTATAACCAACCCCCTTTAGTCTCCGATATGTAACAAAAGTAATGAAACGTAGTCCGCATTTAGAATCCTTCCTGGACAATTCAGAATTTATGACTCATTGAATCAAATAAAAAATAACATTAGACTAAATCCAAAGACCTTATAATCTGTGTTGGAAAAGTTGGCCAACACTCCAAATTTCCCTAACGTTTCCCTAACGCAAGCGTTGGCCAACGTCCGTATTTTCCCGAAAAAATTGCTCCAGCGCGTTAGTTGGGCTTTGGCCAACGAATCCCAATGCTTCCAACACTGCTTATAATAGAGAAAATATTAAATAAAATACTTCCATAGACGGGTTTTTATTTTTGTTATTGCATAACTTGTAACGCTATCTCCTCCTAGACCAGACATGGTATGAACTTGATTTAAAAAGCATCCGACGCAGAAATGTTGGGGGCATGGACTCCACTATGTCTCCAGTCGGTATNATACCGACTGGAGACATAGTGGAGTCCATGCCCCCAACATTTCTGCGTCGGATGCTTTTTAAATCAAGTTCATACCATGTCTGGTCTAGGAGGAGATAGCGTTACAAGTTATGCAATAACAAAAATAAAAACCCGTCATAGGGGCCGCTTTCGGTTCTCGAAAAAAAAACGGCCGTTGTGAGGTAATCACTGGTTAGAGGAAATGAGCGGCCGTTATGGGGTAATCATTCTTTTGAGGAAATAAGTAGCCGTTATGGAAGCGCCCCTTATGGAATCAACGACTGTATTATATTACACGGTATTTAAAATGAAATGTACATCCTATGTCCCTTCAATACATGGCCTTCGAGCTCTTTGACAATTTCAATTTGCTGTTCGGGTAGACTGGCGAATGCCTCGAGCCCCTTTTGTATGACTCGACATCCGTACATTTGCAACGACAGCGTCAACACATGTCCCTTGATCGAATTGAGCAGTTGAATTTTTTGCTCAATAGAGCCAAATTCGAGAAATTTTTGAATCACATAATTGCCAAAAACGTCGACAATTAACTCATACGAGGACGATAAAATCTCATTGAAGACCAATTCACGCTCCGCTGCCGAACATCTATGGCCGTTCACCAATAAGACCAAATCAAACGTTATTTTGGCCTCAAGCTCAATCAAATACGGAACGCCATGATATAATCAAAACGTCATCATTTTACAAAAAAGGTCTTCTTCTGAAAAAGCGTAATACATGATTTTAAAGATTTCCTCCCAAAAAACTTGCTTCTCAAAAAAACTGAAGTCAGTTGGAGTTCAGAGCAAAAAAAAATGACTTGACCTTAGTGCAAATAAATTGAATTGACCTTATAACGATCACACTTTGTGACCTTACAAACAGACTCGAGTACGAAAAATTGGAGTGACGGGTTTTTTTTTCATCCAACCTACAATACTTTTGCAACTCCTCTCAGACGAAACAAGCTATGAATTTAATTCCAACGGTATACGACGCCCAAAGGATGGGCCGAGTGCGTACGGGGGGTCCCAAAACGATATCCGGCAACTACCGGTTTTTATAACCGGTCAAAAATTACNGCTCAATAGAGCCAAATTCGAGAAATTTTTGAATCACATAATTGCCAAAAACGTCGACAATTAACTCATACGAGGACGATAAAATCTCATTGAAGACCAATTCACGCTCCGCTGCCGAACATCTATGGCCGTTCACCAATAAGACCAAATCCAACGTTATTTTAGCCTCAAGCTCAATCAAATACGGAACGTCATGATATAATCAAAAAGTCATCATTTTACAAAAAAGGTCTTCTTCTGAAAAAGCGTAAAAATTCATGATTTTAAAGATTTTTCCCCAAAAAACATGCTTCTCAAAAAAACTGAAGTCAGTTGGACTTCAGACCAAAAAAAATGACTTGACCTTAGTGCAAATAAATTGAATTGACCTTATAACGATCACACTTTGTGACCTTATAAACAGACTCGAGTACGAAAAATTGGAGTGGGATACTTCCGCGAAATGACGTTTTAGGTGAGGTTTCGCGATCACTATTTTTAGGTGAAAACACTCTTGTCTAAAACATCAAGTGGTCGCGAAACCAAATTTTGAACAACGATTCGCGACCAAATGTGCGGTCGCGAAAGTACTCATAAACGGGTACCCGTCACCGAAAAATCACATAAAAAAGTGCCCCACTTTCTTCATCATCTTTTTTTATTCATATTTGACGCTATCCAGTTTGTAATTTATACGGTATAAATTATAAATTCCAACTGTTACTAACTACGATCAAACTACTTATTATCCGTATTGCTCAAAAAGTCTCAAGAACTCATATGTGAAGCGCGGACGTGGTCTGATTGGAAAACGACCTTTCAAGTTTCTGCTGAATGAACCGCGACCCATGTTGATCTCGACTAAACTCAACCATGTGGTTAACCAGATCTCGCAACTGCGGATTCGGAATTTTATTATTTCGAAAATCCTCGAGCAGCTTTGACCGGTCCGACATTGACTCAAAAGAAATGCGCGAAGAAGTCTGAAATGTGCCCAGGCCGAAGTTGGTGCCGCTCAGCGGGCCGCCAGGTGTCATGCCGAGGCTGGAAGCCGAACTGTTAAATGACGTATTGCGGCCAAATGAGGGTCCGAGTAGCCCATTAGTATTACTAATACCGGGCGGAGAAACGGTACCGGCCAACGTGTTCGTTAAGCCCGTCAACGGATTTAGCGCGCCGTACGCGTTGGAGTTAACCATTCGATTTGACTGGCCGATTATATTTTTGTAGTCGTTAGCTAGGGAGTCACGACGGCCCGAATTAAGCCCTAAATCGGAAGCATAGCCAAGTCCACCAAGAGGATAACCGAGGCCTAAAAATAATACAAACTCAATTGGCTACATGAACTATTTTTCGTTATGTGTATCTCTTTTTTTATTTTAATATTTAAATGGTTATAAGGTCATGTGGTTATTTTTTAATTGCATTAAGGTAAAGTCATTTTTTGGCTCGACCTTATAACCACACCTCTCTGTAATTATAAGTTATAATGGTCAGACCTTAACTGAAACTCAGGTAATAAAAAGTCGCCTACTAGTTACATGGGGTCTGGTTAAAGGGTACGCGACCTTATAACCAGCCCCCTGTAAGACATTTTTGGTTATAAATAGGCTCACCTCCGGCATTAAGTAAAGCTGCTTGATTTTGCAACTGATTTTGCATCAGAGCTTGATTCTGGAGAAGACTTTGGGCGCGCAATTTGTCATTATACCTCTGAAGAATATCCTCGTCGGTCTGTAACCCCCGAACGCCGATATCAGCCGGATTTAGCCCACCCAGATTCGAGTACATCATATTATTTATATTAGCCGTCGTCTAATAAATAAAGTTTAAATATTTTGAAACTCGTTTTATGCGGCATTATACATGTAGTACCTATATAACAACTTATACCAACGATTCAAATATGCTACACAGGATGCGCCATTATTTTTTTTTGTGAAACATAAGGACGCACCCTGTGTAGTCTTTACTCTGTGTAGTCTTTACTCTCATAAAGGCCGTTTTCGGTTCTCGGCCGTTATGGGATCAGCGCCCCATAATACGGCTGTTAAATGAGCCCCATAAAACGGCCGTTAGGGGGGCGCCCGTTATGGGAGTAAGGATTGTTTTAATTAATTTTAAAAATAATACAGACGGGGTTCGTTATAAGGTCAGCCATTTGAACCCTTATAAGGTCAACTCATTTTTTTGCATTAAGGTCAACCTAGTTTTTTATTCCGTGACCTTATAACAAACCCAGTCTGCAATTATAAAATTTATTTTTGACCAATTTTACACACCGGATAGAAAGATTGCTGTAAGCTCATCTGTTGCTGCATCTGTAAGTTTGCCATCTGCTGTGCGAGGGCCAGTTGACTGTTGAGGGGATCTGACAAACCATTCTGCATTAACTGTTGTTGTTGAATGAGCTGTAAGGTTGGGTCAGCTTGGCCCAGTTGACCTTGACCCAGCTGGCTGTTCTGTCCGAGTTGATTTTGAATCACAGAGTGTTGCTGGAGGGACGTTGGTGTTAGCTGGTCAGTTAGCTTATCATCTACTACAAAACATAACTTTACCAAAAACAATCACTTCTAAAAAGACCTTAAAAGCAATTAAAAATAATTTGTCAAGCAATTTGGGTACATATTTTTCGTTACTAACTTAATAAGACATGTATTAAGTCTCGCAATTTTTTTTTTTCAAAAAAAAACATAAAAAATATGTATTTTTTTTCTCAGATTTTTCCTTAAGGAAATCTTTAAATTGAATCTTAACCTAGAAAGGACCCGCCAAAACATCAGACCTTATATAACCGAAAAAATGAATTGACCTTAATGCACCCAAAACAAAAATATGACAAGCGCGGGGTATTCACCCAAAAAAGTGAAAAAAGACATGATTTATCTTGAGAAAAAATTGACTTGACCTTAGTGTAAAAATAACCAGACCCCCTGGATAACAAAACCCCCATAAAATGTTGTACCTTGTATTTGACTGTTCAAGCCGTTCTCATTTCCCCATGCGTTTGCTATACTTGGGTTGAGGGAGTTTCGTGTGTTGTCATTGAGGCCAGGCGCGGAACTCCACGTGGAGGCATTGGGTCCAGTCGAGGTGTCTTGTGTGACTCCCCAGCCCGTGTTTGTCTGCTGGACGTCGCTCTGCACGGGCCAATGGTCAGCCACCGCACCGGGAATGCGGGTTGGACCACCGATTCGACCCGCCGTACCGGTACCGTCATTACTACTCCAAATGCCTCCGCCACCTGTAGAATCCTCGTTAGCCTCGTCCTACAAAAAAAATCATCAAATTAGTTAACTCTAATACGCACATTTATCATTTATATTCATTTATCTCTAAATTTATTGTTCAAAAGTTATTTACGATTGCAAAACCACCGTGGACATGTGTCCACATGGCGCGGTCTAGCCGCTAGACTCTAGCGTAAATGAACACTATTTTTTGTATCCTGAAAACTACAATTGTACCATTTGGGCCTGGTTATAAGGTCAGACCCCAAAAAAACTGACTTGACCTTAATGCACTTAAAAAAACTTATAATTTGACCTTATAACCATTTGAAAAAAAACCGACCTAAAAAGACCGAAAATGTTGGGGGAAAAAGTTGAAAAAGACATGATTTGTATGAAAAAAAGTATAACGAAAAAAGAGTATAACGTTCACAACTTGAGACCTTATAACCAGACCCCCTGTATATAACAATTTACCAAACTTACTTTAATACTGGCTGTTGCAAACTGTTGTGTGAGAGCATTTAATGGTGCATTCATCATAACGGGTTACAAATTATGCGTTTTGTTCTGTGTTATTATAGTGGATAATTGTTCGTCGGGGGATACCAGTTCCACTTTAGTTGATCTGTTGTAAGTGATTGTTTATTGTTTTGTTGTTTAATGAAATTAGCCAGAGAATCAACGTGTTATTTACAGATCTGGTCTGTACAACTCAACCGATTCGTTTATATTTACAAAAGAGCCATCGCGTGGCACGGTCTAAAAATACAATCATTTAAATAGAAATTTTAAATGTATATCATATACTACGAAATAGCAGAAAATGTCTAAATTTTCTCAAATTTTTGTCCTCTTACATTTTAGATAACGCCAGAAACGGTCTGAATACAGAAATTTCCGGAAAATAATATGTTGATATTAGATCTAGCTGTGCCCCTTCAAATTGCTCGAATAATATTTTCCAAAAAGACAAACATATTTTTTTTTAAATCTGTGAGAGTATTTGTGTCAAAATTTACTTTAATAGTATTCATTTACTGTATATACTGTACTATTAAAGTAAATTTTTACACAAGTTCTCTCACAGATTTCAAACATATGTTTGTCTCTTTGGAAAATAATATTCGAGCAATTTGAAGGGGCACAGCTAGACTTAATATCAACATATATTTTCCAGAAATGTCTGTATTCAGGCCGTTTTTGGCGTTATCTAAAATGTAAGAGGACAAAAATTGGAGAAAATTTAGACACTTTCTGCTATTTCGTACAAAAACGCGACAGTATTGATATTGTGAAGAGATGACTGAACAAGATAAAGATTTTCAACTGTTCACCGTGGCAGTTCTGAATTTAATCAACAGTAAAAATTGAACTAAAATTTGTGTTTCCGACAGACATGTTTTTATGCAGCTAGGGACATTTTTGCCATTTTGAGAACACCCTCCTCGGATTTTGCGCCGCCAATGAAGCCGCTTGCGTGACAAAAGGTTGCGTCCGGCACGCCACAGACATCCGCCAGTTTTTCATCGCGCACGCCACGCCAAGATTCAGGCATACTCTTTCGGTTAGTAAATGTATTTAAACCAGCTGGGACGCACTAAACTCATATTACATATCCGATATGCATGATAGCAGATGTCATATGATCCGCTGAAGGGTGTGAAACTACAACTTCCTATGTACCGAATGTCGGCATTTTTACCCGAAGCCCAAATCGACCCGATTTTTTAGGGTAGCCCTATTTTGCTTCGGTCGAATTTTGGGGTTGGGATCAATTTTATTTATTATCATTATTACGATTTTTGCCCACATCAGCCCACAAAAATTTCGCTACTGTTTCTTACCTGAATTCTCCAATCGGCTTCTTTATTTTTATACACGACGTAGAGAATTTGACCATGAATATTATTTTCGACTTCTAGCTCAAAAAGATGCTCCTTCCAGGGTAGCCCACCTGAGCCAAAAACAATCATGCGACCTTGATCATCGTTTTCCTTTCGGACATCAATCGCCGACTACGATCGTTTGAAAATTATCAGGCCCAGAAATTGAAATGAAAATGTCGCCAGTAAGGGACTAGCTAAAAGTATAGAATGCTTTCGATTGATAGATAATTCCCATGCGACCAACTTGTAATTTGAACCCTATGGGGGTCGTTTTTTATATTAGCTTAATCCCCGTGAAAAACTGGCCCTAGTTAAAAAATTTCCGACCGGTTCTCGAGAAACCAATATTTATACAGGGGGGGTTGGTTATAAGGTCAAGGTCTAAAAAACTGACTTGACCTTAAATGCATTCTGACTTGACCTTAGTGCCAAAAAACTGACTTGACCTAAGGTGCAAAAAAACTGACTTGACCTTATAACGGCACAAATGGCTGACCTTATAACCAACCCCCCTGTAAATATTATACACACGTACTATGACCGCTTTTTCGGTCTTTCGGTGAGAGATCTGATTTTTCCGGCGCTCTGAAACGGCCCAACCTTTTCCTGGTGGTTGCAAAAAATATGGAAATACCTAGTCCCATACTTGCGGGATTCAAATTTATTTCAATTTCTTGGCCTGATAATTTACAAACAACCTTCACAATAGACCGCGCCGGCATCCAACTTTTCGTAATCCATGAAAGTTTATCTTTAAATTCGGCTTCGACCATTTTCAACGCTTTATTAAAACCGGCCATTTCCGCCTCGGGTGATTTGTCGTCATCATTCCAGCTTGGGTTTAATCCCCCAACGCGGGCACCGATCGTGGACGATATCTTATATTTGGCATCTCCATCGTATGGATTCACGCCATTGTCTATCCCATCGAATTCTTCCACAAACGACTCATATAACTTTAAAAAATATGTTTAGAACTGCTACAGGGGGTCTGGTTATAAGGTCAAGCCCTAAAAAAATGACTTGACCCTAATACACTCCAAAAAATGACTTGACCCTAATACACTCCAAAAAATGACTTGACTTTAGTGCAAGAAAAAGTCCAAAAAGATATGATTTCTATAAAAAAATTATAACCCGTGCTTTACCCGTGTCGTTCTAAACGTATATGTCGAGTTCTAAATTTAAACCCAAAAAAAGTGAAAAAGACATGATTTCTATAAAAAAAATGTGTACCCGTGTCGTTCTAACTTGACCTTAGTGCAAAAAAGATGACTTCACCTTGTGACCTTATAACCCGACCCCCCTGTAGACCCCCTTATAGACATTCGGCAGTGTCCCTTTATAACCAACATAGACTTTATACATAATCCTTCTATGTTACCTTTTTATAAATGGCATCATTTTCCGGCGAGTTAATTGCGTGGCCCGTGAGCGCATTCAGAACGGCTTTTCCATAAAAAGCATAAACGAGTCCCGCCGAGCTCAGCTTGGTTTTAAAGTCGAGCACTTTCAAGGAGGCCATTGTTTCGGTGAATTCGCGTTGATGATGATCGAAACGTTTATTTTCGGGTTCAAAACGAGCACCGACGTCAACCACGATATCACATTCATCAATCACTTTATTATCGCGACTACGCACGATTTCGGCATCTTTATACTCGTTTAATTGCCGCTTAACTTGGTTCACATAAAAATAGTTTTAAGGACGTCCAAATCTTAGACCTTATACGTTATACCGTCTGAGAGTTGGTCATTTTTTCTTAAAACCCGGTTGTTTTTAGACCTTGGCCTTATAACCAACCTTATAAGTTATGACCCACCCACCTTATTAGTTATACACCTATAGGTTATATAAGCTATTTCAAATGCCCATTTGCATCGGTTATAAATATAGATTGATGAACCGTGGCAAAAGTACGATCGCTAAAACTTCATCAGCATGAAAACAACCGTTATGTGTGGCGATTTTAACCATTCTAAAACCATGGTAAATTAATAAGTTTCAGAAAATATCGTTGAACCGAGTTTGAAACTAAAATACAAATTTCAGTCGAAAATTGAAAAACTTTAGTAGCCGATTTTTTTATGTTTTCGAAAAACAATGAGACGTTCCTTAATGTAGACATTTCAATGAAGATTAGTTTCACTTTCAAGGGAGCCTAAATTGATATAGAGCGGTCTGGTTATAAGGCCAGACTCATAAAACATGACTTGACCTTATAAGCATCTGAAAAACTTTCGACGACTTAAAAAACTCTTTTAGTCGAGGAGGTGCGTGACCTTTTGTTTGCCAATAAGCAAGGAAAGCGCAAAAAACTGTTGACGCCGATGTTCGATATCTGATTTTTATCAAATGATAATCAATTGAATTTCAAGATCGGGAATTTCGCGGATTTTTCAATTTTTCTTGAATATTTTTTTTACCGGACATTTTCCCAAAAATCCGAGACAACAGTTTTGTGCGTCTTATTAAAACGGACCCTTTTGAACTAAAACTAATTCAATAGCATTAAAATTGTAAAACTAGATACGATATCTGATTTCATTTTTTGCCAAACTCACGTCTTTGTGGGAAGCCCGTGGAAATGGTTTCGATTTAAGTGAACCAATTAGTTGATTAGTCAATTAGTTTCGAGATTATGTTACAAAGAACTGCATTCAAATACATAGTATAAAATGTATTTCAGGATGACTTTTCTGGCATGTCATTTTTGTAAACAAAGGGTTACGCACCTCCTTAACCCCGCACCGTATATGCTCATCATGGAACAGTCTATCTGAATAACTTTTTGACTCAACTTTTAATGATTTATATATGTATATATATGAGACATTTTCGTACTTATTTTTTTATTATTATATTTGTTCATACCAATCTACTGATGCTCAAGGTGAAATATAAAAAAGAAGTCGAGCAGGGCGGATAGGATCATAGATGATAAACAATCTAAGGCAATAGGGTTTTTGGAATAGCACAATAGGAAATACTACAAAGGAGCGACATTCTCTCCTTCAAGTTAAAAAAATTCCCTCTACAAATAATGGGTTATTAATTCAGTACGATAATGCAGGTAGGATGTCATTCAAAACAATAAAATAATACACTATACCAACAAATGGTAGTTTCTTTCAAGGAATAACGTGTAAAAGGCCACAATAACGTAAAAATATTAATATGGGCCCTAAGGTCCATTAATTAAAGAACAATTTTTACCAAAATCTAGAACATAAAAAGTTAGTAAGAAAAGGTGGAAAAAAAAGTCCCGGAAACGTCTGTAAAGAGTTTCAGCATTATGTGAAGGTTGATTTTTTGTCGGATCTTACAAAAAAAAACTCTAGAACTCGCTACAGACATATCCGGGACTTCATTTTTCCAAATTTTCTAATTGACTTTTTGAGTTAGATACAATTTGGAAAAATAGTGTTTTTAATTAATGAGCGTTAGGGGGCCCATATTATTATTTTTTTCAATTTGTGAGATCTTTTACACGTTTTTCCTTTTAAGAATATACCCAAAAAATAAAGGTAATGCAAGTGTCTCCTTTCAAAGAACGTCCAGTTGGAAGAAAATTTCCTAGTTCGGCGTTTTAGATCAACTCATTTGGTCACTTTTTAGGACGCACAAAGTAAAACATAAATAGTTTCATTTTGAAACTAAAAAAAAAGGTTCGAAGTGTTTTACAATAATTGCATAAAATTTTGTTCAGTTTTCAGCATAAAAACAAATAAAAAAAAACGATGTTTGAAAGGGATTTTTGTGGAAAACGGAAAAGAACGTTCTAAAGAACGGTGATATATCCAGACTCGAGAAATTGGCTATTTCTGTTTTTTAATGCTGAGAGGTCCTGTTTCAGGTTTCCAATGAATACACAGAGCAAATTCATGAAAAGCTTATCTCACATGTACAGTCCCTACTCTAAAAGCGTCACGATTTGATGCTCAAAAAATCGTAACGCTATCGGGTCATCAAGTCATTTCGTAACGATTTTGGCTCACTCGACTCCGAAAAAAAA
>SCLG01000009.1:1282596-1299385 GCA_004367875.1 Oikopleura albicans | reverse complement strand
CTACGCACTGCGTCGTTATGTTACAATTTTTTGTTATGTTACACTTTTTTTATTTGGTTTTGAAACTTACGGCGCACCTAGTGTACAACTAAGTGTATAAAATGAATATATTTACTTTTGAAAGTCGAAAGTCTTTTTCAATTTAAGATTGTTGATGTCGAGTAGGGAGGCAAGGTTGGTGGAGGCGGTAACTTTGGTGGTGGCGGCACCGCGCTTAATAGTCCATTCGACATCCGCGTCCGTAGATGACCCCAATGTGACTTTGGCGGGCAGCTTGGTCAAGGGACACTAATAATACACAACTTTAGTAATTTGAATTTTTCGATTCATTAACAGTTTTAACGTTAATTTGGTGAACTTTTCGTTGCCAGAAGAAGGTATATTCACGGTCAGTGTATCAAAGGCTTTAATTTGAACCTAAATTTTGGTTCAATCCAGAATAAAAATAATCTCCAATATTCGCGTACGTATTATATTGTTTTAAAATCATAAGTCTTTAGTGGTAATGCTGCAAAAGTGACAAATAGGTATATACAGTATATCCCTGTTATGTCACTTTTGCAGCATTACCACTAAAGACTTATGTTTTTAAAATTATACGTTTATTGAAGATGATTTTTATTCTGGATTGAGCCAAAATTTAGGTTCAAATCAAAGCCTTTGATTCAGTGATCATAATATCATATACTATTCGTGGTAGTTAACTTACCGTGTTCATCTCAATTTTGTGGTCAGCTTTGACGGCATCACCGAGCTTGAAGGTGGTGGTGTTTTTGGCGGAGCAGCATCCTTGTGTAATCTTCACCTCGTTGTTTGCGAAAAAATCCTTCTTGATAAAATCTTTTGAGGCTTTTCCAATATCTCCTGCTTTGACCATATTGAACCTTTAAATCTAAACTCAAAATAATGAGTAAAAAAAATAAATAATGAACAATTTTTGGTCACTTTCTTTTTGTAGGAAACAGCAGAAATAAAATTTCGACATCGTTCAAATTAAATATAACTTTTTCGTGGACTTAACAATTATTTGTAGCGCATTTCGATACTTTGGAGAATTTTTTTGTCGTATCTGACTTTTTGTAGTGTACACAGGGTGCGCCGTTAATAGGCATGCCGTTAACAGAAGGGTTTTAAAAATTTTAGGCTGACTGTTAACGGCGCACCCTGTGTATACCTAATTGAAGTTACTAAATATAAAATAAAACGAATTGTTTCCAAAACCAAATTAAAATTTTCATTTATGGGCCCTTCCTAGACAGACATTTTTCGATTTTATTCGTAAAAAACGCTAGAAAAGGACAACTCTGGACTTTTCAGTTTATTTTATTTTCCATCTTTATTTAACTCCCCTTTAATGTGGACCCATTTACTTACTGTTAACTCCCGAGGTACTTTTTGGGCTATTTTCTAAAGTATCTCTTATTGCGTGGTACCGATGATATTTTTTCAAGCGCAATTAAACGTGTATATCACAAAATGGTAGATATCAAAATTTTAGTTTTGCTCTCTCCTTAAAAAATGATCGCGTTTTTTCTTGGCAATAAAGGTCACATTAGTTCACTATAATAATTATGAACTAAACAGTTCATTGTCAACAGCATGACGAGTTAACCGCAGTTTCAACCGCGTTTTCAACCGTCCCTCGCCCCTTGAACATTTTTTTTTTCTGTTTTGTTTCTTGGCGCCACTTTCAAACGTATTGTTTGTGTTAATAAATAAACAAAAAAAATAGTAAGAGCAGTTGTTTTGCGTTCTCTTTTTCTCTTTGAAAAAAAAATAATTTGTGGAAAAAATGATCATCATTTTTTGTTTGTTTGGATCGTTTTTGGTAATCATCATTCTCTTCGTGCGATTTTTGTTTCTAATTTTTTTTTTCATTCTTAGATTGGTTGTAGATTAGGGTGCCCCGGAACACGCTTGACACCCTAGTGTAGTGGGTGATTAGGTGGGTGTACAGTTGCAAAAGGGAAACAATGAACATCCGTCTTGGCAGTTTAAGCATAAAATCGTCAAGAATCCCATGAAAATTAAGCTACAGATCAGGCACGGACGAGTCTCCAGAAAGGCAGAGAATATGTACAAAACTAGAAAAAAATGTTATTTGTACTTAAAATCTCGTGTCATTTGACCGTATTTTACTTCTAGCACCGATGATTTTGTACTTTATCCGGTTATTTCCGGTACTTCTGATTTAGGGCGGACTTAAATCAGAAGAGCCGGGAGTAACCGGTTAAAGTACAAAATAATCAGTCGAGAAGTAAAGTACAGTCATATGGGACATGATTTTTCCCATGAGCTAAAATAATTCTGCGTAGAAATTGAAGTTAAAAAATACCGAACTCTTGCTGACAAGCCGACGTTTTGTAATTTGGCGGGTTATTTCAAACAATTAAGAAATGAGTGAGTAGTTCAAATGCAGATTTTTCGGACCTGCAAACAATTTTCGTTTAGTCTACCATGGTATACACACAAAAAAATGAGTGTATGAATATAATACCTTTTTTCGATTTCTATTTATGTATGATATAATTTGAAAAGAGAGCGAAATCAAAAATGCGCAAAAGCAATTGGTATGAATATGATGTCGTTAATAAGTCATACTTTTCCGAATTGTTTTTGTACATTTTTGATCTCGCTCTCAATTATTTCATACATAGATATAAATCGAAAAAAGGTATGATATTTATATACCCATGTGCCGTTATCTTGCACTTTTCCCCTTTCGCTTCATTTTTTGGCATATTTTAAAAGGAACTATATCACGCCCAAAGATAACGGTTCAAGAGGTATAGTATTCTTTCGCGAGGTGTAGGCATGATTTTTTGGTCCTCTTTTCATTCAGGCCTGTTTTGGAGACCGACAAATTTCAGCCAATAAGGAGCGCGCAATTTATTTACGAGGTTGAAAACAAAATGAAAGCGGAAAAATNAATATTTTTAACTATACTAGAACTATCCATTGGGCGTTGTTTGCCAAAAAAATCTAGTTCATACCATGTCTGGTTCAGGAGGAGTTAGAAAAGTATTGGGAGCAGTAGTGAAAAAAAAAACCCGTCAGTCATGTGGGACATGATTTTTCCCATGGGCTCAAATAATTCTGCGTAAAAATTGAAGTTAAAAAAATACCGAACTCTTGCTGACAAGCCGACGTTTTGTAATTTGGCGGGTTATTTCAAACAATTAAGAAATGAGTGAGGAGTTCAAATTCAGATTTTTCGGAGCTCCAAACAATTTTCGTTTAGTCTACCATGGTTTACCAACGAAAAAACAAATAAAATGAGTGTATGAATATAATACCTTTTTTCGATTTCTATTTATGTATGATATAATTTCAAAAGAGAGCGAAACCAAAAATGCGCAAAAGCAATTAGTATGGATATGATGTCGTGAATAAGTCATACTTTTCCAAATTGTTTTTGTACATTTTTGATCTCGCTCTCTTTTCAATTATTTCATACATATATATAAATCGAAAAAACGGTATGATATTTATATACCCATGTGCCGTTATCTTGCACCTGTTCCCTTTCGCTCCATTTTTTGGCATATTTTAAAAGGAAGTTTATCACGCCTAGAGATAACGGTTCAGGGGGTACATTTGATTGAACCGTCGCTCAGTATTAAAGTATGCCTTGACTGCTCATCTCCCATTTTATAATATTCAAATCAATTTTGTTAAAATTTGAAAAACAAAAAATAGTGTTCTCTCTAGGACTAAAAAATAAGCGTGTTATTTGTATTCGGCGTAAAAACTTAAAAGTAAAGGTCTGAAAATCAATATTTTCCTATTTTGAGGCTTATTTTGAAATCAAAGAGCGTTGAATGTTTTTACGAGCGATGTCGAATTACTCATCTAAGTTTAATCATCCGAAACAAAACAACTTTTGAACCCATTTCAACTCTAGAAACCCCTCAAGTGTATTTTAGTTGCAATTCAAGCAATTGAGAATAAAAAAAAACAATGGGTAGGTGGGAAAACAAGTGGGTGGAAATGATTCCCGGAAAAATAATTACTGCAAACGATGACGCATCAAAACTGTATTTGATCAAATAAAAAAGGTCACATTTGGAGAATCATTTATCTTACTTCACTTGTGTAATTTTTGTTATTCCTCAGTTTTTACTTTCGAATAAAACTCGCCCGTTTTTTTATCGTTTGATTTTTTTTTGGAACGCGCATATAGAACTTAACCCAATATAACCATCTAAATAACGACGGCACCGTCTTAATCCGGATAATGTGTTTTATGGAGAAAGGGAAATCTGTCGGCAGCTTATACGCTAAGCTCATTAATATTGTATTATATTCTTATATATAACTGTCGGCGGATTACCCTTTTTCCATAAAGCACAATATCCGTATTAAGAGGGTGCCCTGATAAGGGGCCAAATAAATTGTAAAATTACGCGATTCGTCAAGGTTTCGATGAAATTTTAGGAGTTTAGAAATTCAGGGAATACCATGGTAGTTAAAAAGCGTAAATTATGATGGCCTAAACTGTACATGTTTAATATTTAATATCGAACAAAATGTTATAAAATTGACAAGACTTACTGAGAAACATCGAATGTTCTAAGAGTAAATATGGATTGGCTGGGCGAGGAAGTAGCAAAACGGGAAGTAAAAATTGTATACAATACATTGATCCGGATTATTTTTTCTATCTGATGTCCAAGATCATCTAAAAATAAATAAGATATAAAAAACAGGTAGAATGATCACGATGCGTTTGACGGGAAACGGCCAAATTCCGCTTTATTAGTGTTAAATTCTAACTTTTCGTACCGGGATCTGGTGTTTTTTTTTCTTTTGGTTAAAAAAATAAGAAGAAGGTGGGAATCGAACCTCAGATATCAACTTCTGTCAACAGGAAAGAGCCCAAAATTACTTTACACCGAATTAATTTGACGTTTTTCTAATTAATTTTTTTTAGTCCACGATCATTATTAAAACAAGATATAGTATTGTCCTCTAATACTTTCGAAAATATAGGCAGATCAAAGTGTCCCTTTGGGAGTTAAGCTCGGTTTGAAGTAATCATATGCAGAAGTTGGCCCCTCCCCATGTTTGAAGAACAATTAGACTATAGTACAAAGTAAATGTGTTGATCAGTGAAGAAATATAGCTAGGGGACAAACGGCATCTTCGATAATACCGCCTGAACCCCAAATGGAACATTTAGAAACATGCATAATAGCTGGTACATGACGAAGTGGTAATATTGCACGAAGATATTGGTAGTGTTTTTAGTGTCGCTAGGAACTCGAATCCCCCTAAAAAATTGTTTAGTAAATATTATGCAGACACGTGCGGGTTAAAATCGCAACTTATTTCAAAAATAAAGGAAATTTTAAACAACGGAATTTCAAATAAAAAATATGACTCACATTTTGTGTTGGACTTTGTTCGATTCGTAAATTGTCGGAAATATCATCGGCAATTTCCTCGACAGGTGTAACCATTGGTGAGTCTAAGGGCTCGAGAGATTCCGAACCATTGGGGATTTCGACGGTTTCAATTTCGGCATTTTCAATTGGGGGCGTCGCAATTGGGGGTTGGGCCTCTTGTTGGCTATTTTCGGATATTTCGTCATTCTCTGTTTTTTCCATCTCAGATATTTCGCTTTCAGAAACGACGCTTTCGGGCCCCGAATCGGGACCAGAGGTATCTTCCTCGTCTTCAGACTCACTTTATTCGGTTTTATTTACAGTAAAATTACACCCCCGCGCCGTTATCTTGCAGATTTTCCCGTTGGCTCCGTTAAGATATAAAACCCGCAGTGCGCGTCCCGCACAACGTTCCAAAGTTAGCCAAAAAATTTGCTTTGTTGATTCGTCAATATACGACGAGTCCCGTTTAGCTCAGTGACAAACTTGTTACCCACACCAATATCTCGATGATCCGAGTCAAAATATAGAAATTTTCTATGAGGAAACATAAAAAAACCTGTTTTTCTCGAGTAAAAACGTCGATAATCCACTTTAAATAAAACCGAGCCTTTCACTTTCCGATTCGCTCTCGCTTTCCGACTCACTTTCGGACTCTTGGTCAAATGAATTGGGCACGCGCGTTTGCTGTTTGGGCAAGTCGCGTAAATTAGCAGGTGATGCCACACTTGCCCAGGCCGGCAAGGACTTGTATCCGCGCGCTTCGAGCCCGAGCGAATCGGAAAGCGTTCCGGCGCGATAACGAACGGCCGATTCGAATGCTACCGGTGCCGGTTTTGGCGCCAGGAGGATATCGCGCGCGTATTTTGAAATTTCCAACTCTTGAGAGAATATCAAGTGCTTCAAAAATCGCGCACGATCGCGAATATCATAACTTTGGTCATAGCGGGCCAAATTGAATACGTAGGTGGCGGCAAGACTCACTTGTTCATGGACGTCATTTTGGACGGCAAGCTTCGCCGAGAGGGTTAAAATTTGTAATTTAACGTCGATAGTTTCTTTGACGAAGGATTTTGCCGAAACGCGCAGGACATCGGGTGCAATGCTCGGAATTAGCTCGGCATACTCGCCCACCAACCAAATGATCGAACACTTTTGACTCGTTTTAAAATTGAACGGGCATAATTTAAGCGGCAATAGTTGATTTGGTGCAAGGTACATTACACGAGGTCTTCCTTGATAATGTGATTTCAAGCTGAAAGCGACGCCTCCCACGCAAAGTCTTTTAAAATGTTAAGGGTCCCCTTTTTCATGAAAACGGTACCCTTAATATTTTAAACGATTTTGCGTGGAAGGCGTCGATTTCAGCTTGCAATCACATTATCAAGGACGTTACTATTTTCAATTATTTTATCAAATAAATTAATTGCCTGTTTTTATTGGCCTAAAATTATACAAATATCCAAGAATATAATTTGTGAAATGTGAATTTGAAAACGACCTTGGCGGATGCAGTCGTCACTTTTGCGTTAAGAAAAAGTCGCGCAAGTTTTTTAATGACAGCTTGGTTTCGCTGGGCATCATGTTGAACCAACTTTTGAACGGAAACAATGGCCTCACCGGAAACCGTTTCGCGGGAATCATTCAAAAGCATCAACAACTTTGGCAGTGTCGTCTGCGCTAAATCGGGCGCGCATGCAATTTTGCCTAGCGCGCGGACAGACTCGGCAGCAACATTTGGCCTTATACACGCTTCGAAATTTAACAATATTTTTTAACGTTTAAAGTTAATTCTCATTAATAATACTTGAAAAAATCGGATTAAAAAAACAGGTGCAATGAAATGAAGAAAAAATTTTGTAACGCGGACCTGTCCCATGTCGACAACGTTTCAAGTTCGCGCACAATTTGATGCGATGTGCCTGGCGCGCCAAGCGCCAAACTGATCAAGACTTTAATCTTCATTTTAATGATTGGCTCGCCATCATTCCAGAAGACATAAAAGTGTTTGACGAAAGGCGAAATAAGGTGTGGATGGCTGATGGCGATTTGGGAGACGACTTCAAGCGCCAAAAAACGCGTCTCGCGCCGATCGCTACCGACTAAGTTGATGAGGGGCGAAATAATCGTGCGTAAATCATCCCCCGGTGCCAAATCAATGAACAGCGTTGCCACCGATAACACAACAGCTGCGTTACGACTTTGGAGTAAAGGGAAAGACGCGTTAAGTAACATCCGATGGTCTCCGTCTATCTTTTTGCCTAATAAGGGATTTTCTTTTGGTCAAGCAAGAAAAACTACACGAAGTAGTCAGGGGTTACGAGAAAAAAATTATAACTCATTAAACTCCGAATCAAGCACTTTTTTTCCCTTTTTTGAGAAAAAAAAAATGAATTTTCTGTGTAGTTAAAAATTCATTTTTTTTTCTCAAAAAATTGAAATAAGCTCTTCATTCGGACTTTAATGAGTTATACTCATTTGGTGAATATTAAACCGTAGGGGGACTCTCTGATGGGAGTCTTTTAGGCAGCGCATATGATTTTAGGCAGCGCATTCGCTTAAAGCACTCCCATCAGAGTCCCCCTACAATATATCATCGAAAATACATAATTTCATCGGATACTAACCTAACACCGGACCGAATGAGACCATAGAAGGGGTGTTTATAAGATCAATTTTCTTGTTATGTGATTGGAACTTTTTTGGTTCTATACAATAAAAAATTTTTTTTTAAATAGAAAAATCCATCCCTGTAATGGCTGGATCGGTGAATTGTGATCGTGCATATCGCCCCAAAACCTGCAAAAACGATAATTGGCCCCATTCGTCAACATCAATCAAAAGTTGACACAATTTTCGATAGTTTTTGTGTAATAAATCGACGCGCTCGGGACACACGCGTTGATAGGCGAGCACGGCTGAACCGGCGACCAGCGGGGCCTTATCTCCAAGCAGGCGGGAAATGATGAGGACGATTTCCTCCTTGGTTGTTTCATCAGTTTCAACAAGTTTTGGGATTGCGTGGGCGGCAGTCTTCCGCACATAGGGGGACATATCGCCAGAAGCTTCCTTTATCCCTTGCAACAGAATAGGAGAAATTATCGGGAGACGAATAGAGCTGAGGACTCGTAGGGCACATCCACGGATCAACTAGATTCAGATATGTTACCCAAGACAATATATTACGGCTCGATTGCATATACAGTCAGGGGTCTCTCGATGTGCCTTTTGGATTTTATGATCAAAAATTATTTTTCTATATAAAAAAAAATGCTAGATGGAAAAAATAACCTAGGAGGTAGAGTTCCCCCTTTTAAAACCCGTTCTCCAGAAGATTTTGTGACGAAAAATTAAAAAAAAAAGTGCACATCGGCAACGAAAAAGTGCACATCGAGACCCATTGACTAATTCAAATTTTCGGAATACACTCAAAGGTTAGTTTTTGTTAATCCGTAAGAAATTTTGATTACGAAACGGTTGGTATGTAATTAAAAACAAACAGACTAAGTTTTGTTTCGAAATTCAAGTCATAAAATGAAATGCGTTAAACGATTGTTAATCGAGGTGAATATATAGTTAACATAGTGTAGTTATGTACCTACAAAATACTGGCTAATTTCCCATGGGAAATTCGCAAATCAATTCTGGTCAATATGATGCTGGTAATATTTCTATTAAATTCACCCTATCGACTCCATCCTTTTTTCATATGATTTAAGGGGGAAAATAACATACTTGATTATGATCCTTTAGTCCTCGCTGGAATGTTGAAATGGATAGCAATGCAAGATCCTGCTGCTCCTCGGCATATCTTTCCAGATAAACATAAACCAACTTTTTAAGCTCGGGCTTCGATGACGCAACGAGTTTCACGATCGATGGAAACAACACAGAGGCATCCCTACCTAATAATTAAATTAAATACAGTTTGACCATAATAAAAAGGGGCCCTAGTACTTCGGCATAATAGTACTACAGGGGGCCTGGCTAAAAGTTCTGGCAGTTTGTCGATTATAACTTATAATTTATAAGGTCAAGTTAGTTTCTCCATTCATGTCACTTTCGAAAAAACGAGGCTTTTTAGGGTCTGCAGTGCAGACTCTGCACCAATACGTATTTACTTTCAAAGTTCTCAAACTAGAATTCGCTACGAAATATATCGACTTATAATAAGAATATGGTACTATTTAATTTATAAACAAATATGTTTACTCATAGTAAGAATCACAGACGACAAATTCAAGACAATACAGTCTGAGGTATAATAACATTCTGCTCGCTTTTCTAGTTTTTAAGCCCATTAGAATACAAAATTTGATAAATCGAGAAGCACATTATTTTACCCCCATACTGTACTATAGTACTATATATATTTGTATGAGCTTTCTGGTTCACCATCTTGTATATTTAAGATTTGAAAAATGAATGATATAATCCGCTGAATTGTTTTAAATCTAAATGAATAAAAACATGAGCCCGCTGTATTGTTTGACCTGTCGCGTGATGAGAGTACTTAGCACTAACTAACGAGTGGGTTAGTGTTGTATATAAGGTCGCCCTCTTTATTTACTTTATAACACCTGATCTCTTGCATGTTGTCGTACGATTTATGTTGAATCTAAACTAGGGCTTACACACTCATCACACTAACACTTTATTTTCATTCCATTTCCGCCCAGCATATATAATTTTTTTTCCAGGAATTTGGGAAAAAAATATACGTAACGTAGCTGCGCATAGACTAGTTCGATGAATAGCTTTAATTGAACAAAAATCCAAAAATATGCAATCTAACCCTTAAACGCATAATTCGGATCTAACCCTTGAACACATAATTCGGACGCTTCGAATTACCAGTTTAGCCGCGTTTTTTAGTAAGGTTTCCTTTTATTAAATGACGGAAACAAGAAAGAAAATACAATTGTTATTATATATACCACGAGTAAATAAACATTGATTGAAGCAAGTAAACGCTCACCAAAAACTTTCTACGGGTATTTTTGGATCTGATTTTCTTGATTAGAAAGGCCAAAAACCAACCGGTTACGAGAAAATGACCAATAAGCACAAAAATTTGAGGTTTTTTGGCTCTGCTACATCAGCTCAAACCTCCTCAACGGATCTTTTCTGGCGCTGAACAGAGCTTGATTAGGCCGTCAATTTGATATATGACTTTGAGTGGGTAAAGTGGTACCAAACCGACTGGAAAATTACGTTTATCTTTTAAAGTTAGCAAAATACGTCGATATGGTATTTATTCGAACCGTAAGAGTTCATTCAGTCGAAAAAATCAGTTTTATAACCGATGACACACACACATGAACTGAGTCAAAAAAAAAACTAAAAATGGAATGTTTAACACTCAGTTTTATAGACTAACCAACGTGACTAATCGAAAAATTCGAAAAGTCCATGCGTCCAATTTTTAATGTTTGGGATACAAAAAAAAAATTACAAAAATACAAAAAGAATCGTATGAGTCGATTATTGTAAAAATGAACGACATTTTGAATTGTTTTTTCGTTTTTTTATTTGGTCAAGAATATCGTTCAGTTTTACAAGTTTCGAAGGATAAGGTCATATAATGATGAATTCGGTCTCCAATTAACGAAATACAAAAACAAATATTTTTCTAATTAGTTGGAGACCGAATTGATGATTTAAAGCCTTTATATCTTTCATGAAAATGAATTTTACAAAAGTTGAAAAAGTACCTTTTGCAATATATCCAATAACTTTCTTCATGGCGTCAATCTGTTGGGCTTCTTTGTTACTTTCGAGGGCATTCCGCAACTCGTCCAGCTTTTTTGATCCGGCCAGCAGAGCGGAATCATCTGCCGTGCCGGTACTACTCGCATCTCTCATTCTACCCAAAACCATATTTTTTTATTTTTTGCTTTTTTTTCAATAAAATCAGATTACATATTAATTACATATTCAGTGGAGCAATCCAATGTAATATGTATCATATGACCTTAATATATTAATGTTATTTATGTTGACCAATACTAGAAGATTTAGACACAAAAAAAAGTGAAATTCGAATAACTCTCAAATATCTCTATGTGCTGGTCGGCCCGATAATCGCCGACAAATACGGTAATAGGGCCAAAAATAGTAAAATAGAAGATTATTGTAGGCGTAACATTGTAAACTCTAACCCTCAAATAGTTTTGAGATTCGGTGTTATTTGGTGCGATCGAATTTCACGCGTGCAGCGCAATTAGAAAAAACACCCCGCCAGAGGGCAGTAATGTCATGAAAAAATTGCTAGGGCGTAAAATTTATTATACATTTTCACCAAAAACAAAAATAAATGTTAATTGTGTCTGACATGTATTTTACACAAATATTTTTGATTAATATACTAAAATCTAATTTTACCTATTCGATTGAATTTGATGTTATATTCAGAAATACTGCAATTCAAATACATTTCCGTTTGGAACAAAAATCTAGAGATAATATTTCCATGTTTTATGGGTGGTATGATCGATTTGGCTCGATTTGGGTGGTATGCTCGATTATGGCTGGTATGCTCGATTTGTTTAAAACTCAACATCATTTTTTTCATTACACAGCATTCAATACATATAGAGTCCCGGCCTTCTAGTTGATCACCCTTTAGTTGTGCATGACTGCCTCGGTGCACGTCGGGAGTCCCGACCTTGTAGTTGTGCAATTTGCGTTTCCGAAAAACGTGCACCGAGGCAGTCGTGCACAACTAAAGGGTGCTCAACTAGAAGGTCGGGACTGTAGTTATCTTCAGATTATCTTTGAAAGTTTCGTGAATAAGTTCAAGTGCAAACAAAAAATAAGTTAGTCCACGAATTCTAGAAATTTGGAGCAATTCAAAATCTCAAATTTTTCATATATGGCCCAAAAAATTCTGAATTATCACTTTTGGGCCAAATATGACCCAAAAAATAGTATTTTATTTCTTTATTTTCTTGACAATAAATTTGTGGGCGGCGGCGGTTAAAAACTGTGTAAAAAGTTTAGCAGCTATATACTACTTCCTTTGTATGGCATTTTTGTCAGAATAATCATTTAAAAATTAGAACAAAAAATATCTGAAAAAACATTATGCACGGTTTGTTTGCTCGTATCTGTATGAAATATTTGATAATTCGTGAATATCATTAAATTATATTTTGCTACTGTGATAGTCTGGCAACTGAGGCTTCAAATAAAACCAATCAAGACGTATTGAAAATGTAAATTTATTGAAATTCATTATAACTTATAATTTATAAGTTATCTCAGACGAGCAAACAAAAAAAAAGTACAACATGCAGGGGATGTCAAGTAAGGGCCCGCAAAGGGTTCAAATGCCATGTACGGAAACACAAAGTAAGGGTAGGAACTTGTACGACTTGTAGGTAGTTGACCTTGAACTTATCAAAAAAAAAACGGGGGACGAAACCCACTACTATTGGGTGAAATGGGAAATCGCTCATTCAAGTAATTTTTGCTAGAATTTGTTTGTGTGTTTCTTTTTAGTTCGAAACTGACAGTTGACTTTTATCATCATCAAAAGTTTTCAAAGTAACTACAGAATAAATTTACCGAAAAACAAACACTGAATTGTGTGCTAAAAAACCATGTATTATCATTTTTACTCACAAAAATGTGTCCAAAAATACATTATGAATCATAATTTATAATTAATTCCGTTAAGACGGCAAGTACTATATTTTTCCTTGCAAATTGCAATCCATGCAAGTGCTTTGGCATCAATTTCTATAATAATTTAATTTGAAAACATTTTGAGATTTTGAAAAACTTACCTGGTCAAGGGCCTACCGTTATAATTAACCGTAATTAAATCAATTAAATTTAATGCAACGTACAAAGACTTTTTTTTGATATCTGAATTGGAATAACTTAAATTGTCGGAAAAACAATTTTTTTTGCGATTTGCTAGCGTTTTCCCAAATTCTTTTTGACCCGAAAGACAAACTAAAACAATGTCATAAATTTTCATTATGAGATAAACTTGTTTTTAAGCAATTAAGGACCTTAATTTAAGGTCACAAGTCTTTTTCTGTATTATTGGGTTTAGATCCGACTAAAAGTGAATCTGATTAACACTTCTTATTCACTTGTAGGATGCATGAAATATTAAAATTTTGATGTAAAAGTAAGAGATTTGACTTCAAACTGTCTGATGTAAAACCACTTGATCAAAATATTTGACTTGTCCGGTTGCCTATTCTTTTCTGATTTGTTTTTGTCTTTATTTCAAGTTAAAATCCACATTTTTTTCTGTATTTCGCATAATATAAAATCAAACAAATTCGCTAAGTTTATTCGGTACAGTTGTAAATGAAGACCTAAAAGCGTCCCAAATAAGTACTGAATATAAAATTAGCATATACAAAACAGGATGTATACGATCTCATTTATTCACATCTACTTAATTAACCGCCAGTGATTGTCAAATTATTTGTTGACCAGCGGAAAAGGCGGTATCCCGCTATACGAGTCAACAGCCAGTATGAAATCCATTATTCATGCATTCATTATTAGGTTTGTTTCATTTGTTATCACAAAGAACCGCATGTGGCTTGGGTCAGTTAACTAAAATTTACCCTACATGTGGCCACACTGATAACCCCTGTGCTCAAGGATGTCCACAACGTCCGTGTGTAAACTTTGAGTTTGACCTAATTTCTCCGGTTGACATTTACTGCCAATTTATATAAGGGTTGGTTTTAACTGGGGATTGCGTCATTTATCGTTCGAAATAATTTCTTAACACCGTAACTTTAAAACTCACAGATTTTTATTGGTCTTATTGGCAAAGTAACTGAATCGAAAAATCCGATCGGGGTACATATATCTTATCCCAGATATTAGAGTTAAACTCTTATCCATTTCTTCCTATAAGCAAAATAAATAAAAGTAGTGCCGTACGGCACTGTCGGAACTTCCGACTCGGAAGGCCTCTGGAGTTAAATCAGATAGTTTTTGTTTCAGATTCATTGCGTTAAATGACCATGTCACCTGGTTGCATATGCGCATAGTAACCAACAAAAAACTAAATAATCGACTAAATAATCGAAACATCCATTTGCAGAGTTAATGAATTTTGTCGATTATGAGTTCTTCTTCTTTTCTGGAACATAAATAATTTTAATTTTAAGAAATTCATTACCAAAAAAATTATTAGAGTCCGAGAATTCAAAAATTTAAATCAGCATGACTTAACGATAGAAGGCGTTTAGTGCAAAACTCCACACAGGTCTCAAAAGACATTCTCGATGGCCGACTCCTAGTCTCAGATATATATAATGTAAGTCTTATTTCCGAATATTTCGGAGATTTGCCTGTCTGTTTTCCCCGTAGTTTGAAGACATGTTTATTTTCATGTGTCGATTCGACACTGTCGAAGACAAACGATATATTTTGGTTTATAAACTTTGTCTTTATTATACCTTACATTTTTAATCAAGCAGATGACAAATTTAATCAAGCAGTACAACTCTGAGATGAATGTACTGTTGAAATTATTTGACACTACTTTACTCACTCGATAGCGCCANTGGCGCTATCGAGTGAGTAAAGTAGTGTCTAATAATTTCAATAGTCTATGGCTCTTTATAACTTCTAGTATATGTACCTATGTTTCGCTGGAAAAAATCAACCGCCAAATGATAGTATGTGTATCTTGTGTAAGATTCAATAAATTATATATTAAAACAGTAATGTTCTAATATTTGATTTCTTCACTTCTCATGAAAATCTTTTATTAATTATGCTTTTGAATCATTAACAGACTTCACATACTTAAAAGCGACTGCCGACACAAGACATTTAATTAAAATGATACTAATTCATTGGATTGTAGCGATTTCCAGCGTGTCGGCTCAAGAGAGATTACAAAATTCCCATACTTTATTTAGACATACAAAAGCCCTTTTTTTGGAGGAATCGAAATTCGCAACTAATGTTTTTTTATTACGAGTTCATTGCCTCCCCCTTTTTATTGGGAAAAAACATTCTACATAATCCGCAAATTGTCATTATGAAAAGGCGCCACACATTTTATTTTTCTAGAAATCTTTAGCACAATGTTTTTACATATATGTTTTTACATATCAGCCGCACGTCCGTTTTTTCTCATTCATTTCAATTCTTCATCCCTACAACGTTTGAACTATTCTGAATTTGTTCATTTTATTCAAATAATGGACTCATTGGCAATGAGTCATTGCGCATCTAGCTTTAGTTTAGCGTATCAGTGCCATATGACGCACATGCTGGGGCGCGGGTGTTATCTTGGGATTTCTGAATTTTCTGATGTTAACTTTTCAATCACATGTTTGATTAAAGTTTTTTTTTAAATAAAGTTAAAGATCTCGGACATATCGCAGTGATTTTAAAACGCGAAAAAAATAAATACTGTTACCACTTTTTGGTAACGTTGCTTGACAGCACGTCTGAGGCCTATGTGGCCTGTCATTGGTCCTTTTTGGAGCTATTTTGAGCTTATTTTGAGCTTCATTGAGCTATAAAAAAGGACCAATGACAGGCCACATAGGACTCAGACGCGCTGGCAAGTAACGTTACCAAAAATAGTAACATTATTTTTTTTCACGTTTTAAAATCACTGCGATAGTACCTTAGTGTCACTGGGACATCCTGGGATTTGTTAATCTCAAAAATAGTATCTAAGCGATTTTTCGGCAAATATTTGGAAGGGCTGCCGGATGTCCAACCGATTGAAAATGACTTTTACCAGAACCTAGCGAAAGAATGGAGTGTCAGATCATCGTAACTAGGAAAAATGTCAAACAATATCAAATTTTATATTTTGAAAGTCAAAAAAAGCTGGAATGAAGTTGATGGAATTCTGAAATAATTTTTCAGAATTCCATTAGTATTTATTTAATTGGTATTTATTTAAATTGTGCTGATTTTATATGCTGTAAAATTGTAATAATAAATTTAAATATATGACGAAAATGTTGTTGCAGGAGAAAATCATTAATGCTAAATGCGATCAGTATTTTTTTACAATGCTCAGAGTGCTGTATAAATCGGCCACTTTTAGGTCGAAAATTTGTTCATTCATAACATTATTTAAGACTACGAATGAGCCATAAATTATGGCCCATAAACCGACCAAACAACAGGGAAATAGGCTATTAAAATAACGCACCATGTGTATAAAAATAAGGAATACAAAACAAAAAATACGAAATTACTTATAAAAGTTTATAATTTTCGAATTTATTTTTTGTAGTTCTCTTTCCTCATTTTGCTCGGTCACGTGTGGTGATTTGCAATTTCTTATTGGCTTGCCTCCTCATCTGATATCCAATCTTAGTTTATGAAATTATTATTACACCACAAAGAACCACAACAACCGTTTAATTAAAAAAGTTTGTATTCCA